>CM034355.1:100017139-100099639 GCA_019925275.1 Mytilus edulis | reverse complement strand
TTACATCTCTTCTGAAAAAAAAATCCACATGTTTGTTATCAGTTGCACTCTGAAACTACAAGTCCAATCGACCCCAAACTTTACAGTCAGCAGGGCACACATGTACTAAAGGTTCATAAAACAACGTGGTGCAGATATCTCTCAAGACTTTTCCTAGAGAAAAAAAATGGCAATGCTGTAAAAATCGCTTGCTAGGTCCGTAAATCTCAGTAAAAACCTACAATAAAATGTCCGCTCCTAGATTGAAATACTTATCTGTGTTACAAACTGGTGCTGAAAAATGTACATTATCAGAAAATAATCCTTAAATGTGTATTTAAGTTCCACCGGATCAATTAAATCCAAAACATGCACTGCTGGTGAACTGTGATCAAAATGTCAATTTCCTCCTACAATGACAAAAGAAATTACATTGTGTACATTCCGTCTCTATACATGTTGTCTGTTCAACATCCCGACCTAAAGAGAAATAAAAAGACTAAGTTTTCGTTATTATAAACCCAAGTCACGTGGTGTCTCCTCAATCTGGCGCGCGCGCTGGACCTAAAATAAAATAAAAACTTTCCAAACTAAACATGAAACTTCCCCGGAATAATATAGACCTCTCACAGAAACAAACAAACAAACAAACAAACAAACACACACACACACACACACACACACACACACAAACAATCATGTTTCTAAGGGGGAAAGACCGTTTACAATTGCTTTTTGAAAGCAATTGATTTATATTGTAAAACGGCAATTTTAACCATTCTGTTCCGTTTATATAAAAAAAAAAAAAAAATCTCCCCAAGACCCCCTTTTGCCCCCCCCCCCTTTTTTTTTTTACCCTCCACTTACAAATGAATGTAGCTTGTGTGCTATCTATCATATCAACGGATAAGAACGACAACTCCAGTTTCTTCCCTATTATTAAGGTCTTTCCTTTCTTAAATGGAAAGACCTTACTGTATTTCGTTTGTTTATTATTAAGGTCTTTCCTTTCTTAAATGGAAAGACCTTACTGTATTTCGTTTGTTTATTATTATTATTATTATTCTTTTTCCTCGTCCGTTTTCAAAGTCAAAAATCAAGAAAAGTACGCAACTTATCCAAATGATCTTTAGTATCATGTATCAGGGGTATAATATCTATCTTGTATTAGAATAACCAAGGTTTACTGTTTACCTTATAGGAGTTATCTCCCCAATTACAAAAAACACTGTTATCACTACTCCTCATAAACTATAAGACTTAGCGGCAAATGGTTTTTTTTTAAATGTTCCTTGCCAAAAGTTACAACTTCAAATAACTTTAACCGAAGCGATCCAGTGACCTTTTATAGGAGTTATTTCCCCTTGAATATTTAAATTTTCGATATGCATATAAATCTCATGAACCGTAAGTCATAAAGACTGCGGGTCTTCAGATTTGAGTTCATTGGACCAAAACTAGAAAATATAGGTCAAGGTCAAAGGTCAAGGTCATATTTTAGATTTTCAAAAGTTTTTCATTTCCCTATAACTATTGAACGGTTATAGATACAGAAAAATTAAGCAGTTGAAAATGATTGGTACGTCAAGGGGCAACTTTTTTACATTATGACTATACTGATTTTACCATCATGTAAGGGACATAACTCTCATTGATGGTTTTTAAAAAGCCATTTTTAGGCAAAACTCTTTAACAAAAGGTCCTTGACCCATACGGTCTTTTGCAATGACCTTGTGGAGTAATGACCTTGACGAAGGTCACAAGGTCAAAGGTCAAGGTCATCAAATTATGTGTTTTTGGCACTATTTAAACAGTTTTATGTGTGTTTGAATTCCAACCAAACAATCAATCAATCAATCAATCAATCAATCAATCAATCAATCAATCAATCAATCAATCAATCAATCAATTAATCAATCAATCAATCAATCAATCAATCAATCAATCAATCAAAGCAAGTTTCCGTTTCATGTGTTTAATACGGGATCCAAGGTCTCTTTTTTTCGCTTGTTTTAATTGACACTTTCCAACGTGTTTAACCAACGTGTTTAACCAACGTGTTTTACCAACATGTTTTACCAACGTGTTTAACCAACCAACCAATCAATCAATGCATGTTTCTGTTTCATGTGTTTCATACGGGATCCAATGTTGTTTTTTTTTCGCTTGTTTTAATTCAGCCTATCCAACCAACGTGTTTAACCAACGTGTTTAACCAACGTGTTTAACCAACGTGTTTAACCAACGTGTTAAACCAACATGTTTAACCAACGTGTTTAACTAACCAACCAACGTGTTTAACTAACCAATCAATCAATGCATGTTTCCGTTTCATGTGTTTCATACGGGATCCAAGGTTTTTTTTTTTCGCTTGTTTTAATTGAGCCTATTCAACCAACGTGTTTAACCAAAGTGTTTAACCAACGTGTTTAACCAACATGTTTAACCAACGTGTTAAACCAACATGTTTAACCAACGTGTTTAACTAACCAACCAACGTGTTTAACTAACCAATCAATCAATGCATGTTTCCGTTTCAAGTGTTTCATACGGGATCCAAGGTTTTTTTTTTCGCTTGTTTTAATTGAGCCTATTCAACCAACGTGTTTAACCAACGTGTTTAACCAACGTGTTTAACCAACGTGTTAAACCAACGTGTTTAACCAACGTGTTTAACTAACCAACCAACGTGTTTAACCAACCAACAAACCAATCAATCAATGCATGTTTCCGTTTCATGTGTTTCATACGGGATCCAAGGTTTTTTTTTTCGCTTGTTTTAATTGAGCCTATTCAACCAACGTGTTTAACCAACGTGTTTAACCAACGTGTTTAACCAACGTGTTAAACCAACATGTTTAACCAACGTGTTTAACCAACGTGTTAAACCAACATGTTTAACCAACGTGTTTAACTAACCAACCAACGTGTTTAACTAATCAATCAATCAATGCATGTTTCCGTTTCATGTGTTTCATACGGGATTCAAGGTTTTTTTTTTGCTTGTTTTAATTGAGACTATCCAACCAACGTGTTTAACCAACGTGTTTAACCAACGTGTTCAACCAACATGTTTAACCAACGTGTTTAACTAACCAACCAACGTGTTTAACCAACCAACAAACCAATCATTCAATGCATGTTTCCGTTTCATGTGTTTCATACGGGATCCAAGGTTTTTTTTCCGCTTGTTATAATTCAGCCTATCCAACCAACGTGTTTAACCAACGTGTTTAACCAACATGTTTAACCAACGTGTTTCACCAACGTGTTTAACCAACGTGTTTAACTAACCAACCAACGTGTTTAATCAACCAACAAACCAATCAATCAATGCATGTTTCCGTTTCATGTGTTTCATACGGGATTCAAGGTTTTTTTTCTCGCTTGTTTTAATT
Source organism: Mytilus edulis (assembly GCA_019925275.1). NCBI lineage: Eukaryota > Metazoa > Mollusca > Bivalvia > Mytilida > Mytilidae > Mytilus > Mytilus edulis. Next base: position 100,096,262 of record CM034355.1, on the reverse strand, counting down.
GAGACTATCCAACCAACGTGTTTAACCAACGTGTTTAACCAACGTGTTCAACCAACATGTTTAACCAACGTGTTTAACTAACCAACCAACGTGTTTAACCAACCAACAAACCAATCAATCAATGCATGTTTCCGTTTCATGTGTTTCATACGGGATCCAAGGTTTTTTTTCCGCTTGTTATAATTCAGCCTATCCAACCAACGTGTTTAACCAACGTGTTTAACCAACATGTTTAACCAACGTGTTTCACCAACGTGTTTAACCAACGTGTTTAACTAACCAACCAACGTGTTTAACCAACCAACAAACCAATCAATCAATGCATGTTTCCGTTTCATGTGTTTCTTACGGGATCCAAGGTTGTTTTTTTTCGCTTGTTTTAATTGAGCATATCCAACCAACGTGTTTAACCAATGTGTTTAACCAACGTGTTTAACCAACATGTTTAAATAACCAACCAACGTGTTTAACCAACCAATCAATCAATGCATGTTTCCGTTTCATGTGTTTCATACGGGATCCAAGGTTGTTTTTTTTCGCTTGTTTTAATTGAGCCTATCCAACCAACGTGTTTAACCAACGTGTTAAACCAACGTGTTTAACCAACGTGTTTAACTAACCAACCAACGTGTTTAACCAACCAACAAACCAATCAATCAATGCATGTTTCCGTTTCATGTGTTTCATACGGGATCCAAGGTTTTTTCCCGCTTGTTTTAATTCAGCCTATCCAACCAACGTGTTTAACCAACGTGTTTAACTAACCAACCAACGTGTTTAACCAACCAATCAATCAATGCATGTTACCGTTTCATGAGTTTAATACGGAATACAAGGTCTCTTTTTTTGCCGCTTGTTTCAAGAGACCCTTTATCAAGTGTTTAATTAATAAACCAATCAACCAACCAACCAACTAATCAATAAATTAATCAATCAATAAGTATAATATATTTATTTATGACAGTATAATTCAAAGAAAATGGAAGGAAAGACCTATCAATTATTCAAGAAGAATTGAACTTTAATTGTTATTTTACATTTGTAATATATCGTAACGATAAAGGTAAAACTGTTCCACATGTGTCTGCCAGATTACATTAAAGATTTCTTAAATTATTCAATTTTGGGTGTAGGGTGTATGAGGTTTCCTTGAACAGAATTTAATAAAAATGAAGATAAATTGTCAAAGAGATTTAATACTCATAGACATGTTTAAACTCTGTATCAAGGAAACATTGATGAAAAACATAAGAAGGAAATTTTCATATTAGCATGCCAACATATCCGGTTTCTTATAATTAAAATGTAGTTACCATTGTTTAAGGCAAGTTGTTTTCTTTCAAGTTTTTTAATATCTACGTCACGCTTTTTAATCTCATTATCACGCTTTTCAATCTCATTATCACGCTTTTTCAGTTCCTCTTCATACTCTTCCATAATCAATAAAACTCCATATATCTGCGCTGCCTTGGGTTCGTTAATTCGTTCTACATGTATGTCATTTTCTGTAGAATATAGTATCAAATGCTATAATAAATATAAGTATAATTATATGCAATTAAATGATAGCACTGCCTTGATAAGAAAATTTAATGATTTTGATTAAAGAAGCATTTAGCAAATACAATGTTGATTATTTCCCTTTTACTGTTAAATACCTGTTTAAAACAGAAACTCAAGATTTTTATCATGGAAATCCGTTTGCTTTATTACTTTATTTTCTATCAATAACAGGAGATTACGAATGAATGCCAATCTACAGTGGAACTGTCATACAAGTTCCAAAGAAAAATACATCAATTAACATGTTAGCCTGCCATTTTAAACATGAAAGTGAGAATGTATGTTTGTGGTATAATAACATTAATTTCGACATTTTCTCTCTTTACTATTTTTTTTTCAACTAAATGTTGAGGGGAGTACCACTGTTCCTCCTCACATAACACATTTTTAAATTCTAATTTTAACATAATCTTTAATTTAATTGATGGAATTCAAGAAAGTTTTTAGTAGAATATAACCACCTATATTGAAAGCAAAAAAAGGATTTATGAATATCACCAGAACAAAGTGCATTCAGAATCTTTTCCACATGCTGTTTTTTGTTTGGGCCAGTGGCTATTTCCAAAACTGCTCTTGTAGCTGTAGATGCTGTAAAAAGAGAGTTAGATGACTTGTGGTTAACAAACTAACAAGTGATTCCTTTACTATGTTTACTATGAACCAAAAAAAACTGTCCAAACAAGTGGTTTAAAAACAAACACTTCATTTGTAATATTGTTACCAGAACTATATAGAAAACAAATTTGGTTAAGCATTTTCAATGAATTTATGATAGATAAACAAACAGGAAATACACAGAAATGAACCAGGTCTAGACTTTGATATTGATACAGAATGTGCATACTTCATTTCCTGTATAAGAATCTTTGTAAATTTAGATAAATTCTGACAAGATATTTTCAAGAAGATGCAAAAACATATTAATTAGAGAAAGAAATAATTCCTACGTATTTCTACAGCTTTGCTGTCAGGCTTCATGCTTTAAAATGAACTATTATAGCTACGTTTATAAAACGAATCAGGCTAAATTTATTGGTTAATGTGTAATGCATATGAAACTAAATATTAATTAAGCAGTTATTGTTATAAACCATGAATGACTTCCGTTAATGAACACTATTTTATGAAAGAATTAAAATTTATATTTACCAAGGTATGGATGAGTATTTCCTCCTGAAATAATGTTTGTTGATCCACTTGTGTTTCTCAAGTCTAAGTCTAAATCTTTAAGCACCTCATCTGAATATGCTACAGCACCTCCTTTAATATGAGCAAATTCATATTCAGTACATGATAAAGTCGAATAGGTACATATTGATTATTGCATCACATTTTCCATATTGACCCTATGAACAATTAAATTCATTTGTCTTACTAATTTTTTTTTTCATTTCAATAATATCTTCATAATTCCTGTAACCACATAAGTTGTTTTTTCAACTTTAAACAGACACAATTTGTTTTTAGCAATAACCAACATTGTACATGGCTTTCCAAGTAAGGAGGATTTTTGAAAATGAATAACCTGCCCTGGTCAGAGCTGCAAATAATAAATGGGGAATGTTTCAATGGGACACAAAAGATCCCACCGCTTACTTATAAGGTTATAAAGGGCAAGGCTTAAAAACTGTGAAAGTGAAGCTACCCAAGTTTGTATTTGATTTGAGTTTTGTGGTAATAAGCATGGTGTATAAGTTTCACTTATTGGGATGTGTCTATTTTTTGTGTTGCATTTTGTCGGGTTATGTAATGCATTTCGGTTGTTTGCTGTAATTAGTTAATACTTCAGGTTTATCATGTATATCTTTTGTATAGTCATTTTATAAAATTTACACTTGCAAAAGTATCAATTATTCTAAATAAAAGGGATGTTCTGGTACATAACAGAAAACTCTGGCCGTTTTTGGCACAACTTTTTTGAACTTTTGGTCCTCGATGCTGTTCAACTTTGTTCTTTTGGCTTTCAAACTTTTGTATCTAGGCGTCACTAGTTCGCCTTGTGTGGACAAAATGCCCTTCTGGCGTATTAAAATTTTAAACTTGTTGCCTTTTGTTAGCTATTATTCGTGTGTTTCTTTGTCAATTGCGTTCTTCTATTTATTTATATTGTAGTCCTGTAATGTTGTGTTGTCATTTTAATGTTATATTTATTATGGCCATACCAGAGAAAGGTTTGGCAAGCCACAAAACCAGGTTCAACTCACCATTGTTTCCTTTAAAAATGTCCTGTACCAAGTCAGGAATATGGCCATTGTTATGTTATAGTTCGTTTCTGTGTGTCATACATTTTAACATTGTGTTTCCGTTGTGTCGTTTGTTTTCTCTTATTTTTGATTGTGAATTCACATTACTATAAGACGTGTCACGGTACTTATCTATTCCAAATTCATGTATTTGGTTTTGATGTTATATTTGTTTTTCTCATAAAATTTTGTCTTATGCTTAGTCCATTTCTGTGTGTGTTTCATTTTAATGTTGTGTCGTTGTTCTCCTCTTATATTTAATGCGTTTTTAGTTTGTTACCCCGATTTTGTTTTTAGTCCATGGATTTATGAATTTTGAACATTTTCATAACATTTGGTTGAGGCAAACTTATGTTAAATTAAGGGAACAAAGAATTCAATTATTTTCCATTTGTAAAAGAGTATAACTATTGACCGGTATAAGTAACACCACCAGAATTCAAACCTGATCTGGGTTTTGTGATATACAAAAAAAGATGTAATATGCATTGTGTCTAAGTGTCATAAAATTTGGTTGAGGCAAACTAAAGTTATAGAATGGAAACGAAAAATTCAGCAAATTTTCCATTTGTAAAGGAGCATAACTCTCGAAATGTATAAGTGACGCTACAAAATTACATCTTTTTTTGTATATCACAAAACCCAGATCAGGTTTGAATTCTGGTTTTGTGAAAATAAGCATTGTATATAAGTTTCATAACATTTGGTTTAGGCAAACTAAAGTTAGAGAACATAAACCAATTTTGGGATGTATGAGACATACGAATGGACGGAATGTCACAAACAAGGGTAAAACTTTATGTCTTCTCCGCTACGGCAAGGGCATAAAAAATCTTCACTAGCAACGAACATTTTGCAACACAATAAGAACGAAATAATTGCGTAAAAAAAGTGTACATAGCTTTTTAGATGGTAAAGTTGCAAAAAAATCTGCAAGCATAGCTAGAAATGGTTGTCCCTTTGCCAGTAAATATATTCCTTATCAAATTTTATAAAACATAGAGATGTGTTTGTATTTTTGTGTCTTTAATGCTGTCATTTGCAGTGTTGCTTTTTATAACTTAAGATTCCAATTTTTTAATTGGTTGTTCCAGAGTTCTGCATTTTGAACAACCAACAAGAGCATATATTTCACATGTCAAGTTTGTTTTATATAAGTTTACTACAAACTGTATATAGCGAATATAATACAAAGCTTACCAAGTTTAGGTACTGTTGATGGCTGCTTATGAAGAAGTGGCTGAAATATAATTGAATAAACATATTTATGTAACTGTGAGATATTAATACTTTGTGACAGGATTTTTTTCATTTAAGTAGTAGATGATAAGACAGTGGTAAGCGTTTGAAGTAAGAGGGGGATTGCAATGTCAGTTCAATATTTAGAAGAACAGGTACTGTAGAACAGAATAGACATTTGTGTTGGTGTGTTAGAATAAATAAATAATTTTATTTTTATCATGAAACGTTTTATTTGCTATATATATATTTTTTTGAATGCATAAAATCCTGTATTAAAGAATCATGCCATGTTCATTGATTATTTTAACACGGGTATGCATTATATTTTTCAACATTTTACACCTCACTTATGCTCAGTATAAAGATATTTACAATTTTAATACCTACTGATGTTAAAATGAGCATCGTGCATGGCATGAAAAAAATATTCACTTCTACTACTCATGGTTGTTAACCTTTTTATTCTATTAATGTGTCAGAGGACTGTCATGTTCTATCTACCTCTGTACTGTAATCATTCATCCAAACACATTTATGATTACTGAATAGTAAATGTCAATCATCTTTGTAACCAATATTAACTAGGCCTGAGTAGAAGATAATGACTCTTGCACAACCTACTAGTGCCATTTTCTTAATAATAGTCAAAAGATAACCTTTTTATGTTGATTATGTTAAAAAAAAAAAAACAACAACAAAAAACAGAACTATGATGTACTATTTACCATTTTTGTCTCAACAAATTTGCAATCAGGGCTGTGCTTTTTATGCTCAATCCATGGGTTCTCATGTGGTTCCCATTTTGCAAGGCATACTCCACAAGAGAAGCACTTCACCTCATCATTTGCACCTGTATAGAAAAAACCAGCACTTGCTAAATCTACTGGGGTCTGTATTTTTGGCCAATTACCAAAAGATGAGAGTCTTACACTATAGTCTGTATATCTAAAATCATTATGACTTTCTTCTTCATTACTACATTGCTGTCCTTCTTCTTGGATTGGTGTGAACTGCAATATAAAAAAGGCATTTAACAATAACAAACACTAAGTATCATATTGTGAGGACTACACCAATATTGCATGAAAGTATATTTTTCTTAACTGACTTCAGTGCTGACAACTCGTTTTTTACTTTTTACTGTCAAAAAAACTGTGATGAACCCTGATTGAAGGTATATGGCTAAACAATCTCCATGGAGATGAGATGTACCAATGCTTATACAACTGCATAACAAATACCTTTGATTTAAGATAAGTTGTTCCCTTTAAACAAACCTGATCACAAACATTAACTTGTAAATTACGTAAACGTTTATAGGTTAATGAACCATGATGAGAGAGTAGGGCTATATGATCTAAATGAAACGATACTTGCAAATGCCAATATATAACAAATATTATGACTTACAATTGCTAGTTCATCTTTAACTGAATGAGTCACAAACTAATACATGTAAACTAATTAATCCTCCTGATCTGACCTATTCACAAATTAATACATGTAAACTATGCAAAATGTTCATAGTCAACAGACCATGACTAAGAGGGCGGGGCCAAATAATCTCCACGGAAATGAGATATCACAACTGCATACAAAATATCATTGACCTACCACTAAAGGTTCCCCATAAACTGACCTCATCACAAACTAATACATATAAACTAAGCAAAAGTTTCAAAATCAAGAGACCATGACTAGAGGTGCAGGGCCAAATAATCTCCATAAATATAAGGTGAGCCAATGCTTATAAATACGACTGCATTTCAAATATAATTGACTTACCACTTGTGCTTCACTATAAAATATAAACCCAATCACAAACTAATACATTTAATGCCCCACTCACACTAGTATTGTTTATGTTCAGTGGACCTGGTATTAAAATTATAAAGATCTCGGGCATTTAAATTAGAAAGATCATATTATAGGTAATACGTGAACTAAGTTTCTGGAACTAATCAAAAACTACCTTGGCCAAAATGTTTAACCCGAAGCAGGACAGAAGGAGAACTGACTGACGAACAAACGGATGCACTGTCCGAAAAACATAATGCCCACAAATGGGGCGTAGTGGATGGGGCATAAAAAACTATGTTTATGTCATGTATATGTGACATCATGCTATTACTACCAATGACCAAATTTTTAAAGTTACAGCAGCAGATCCAGCCATTTTAAAAAGGGGAGGTTCCCAACCCAGGATAAAGGAGGGGGGTTCCAACCATATGTCAACATTCAAATGCATTGCTCTTCCAATATAAGGGGGGGTCCGACAGCCACCCCACCTCATCCCAACTCTTGATCCACTACTGATTTACATAATTTTGATGGTTGACTGGTCTGCCATATAGTTTAGAGTGACTGAAATTATAATATATTGATAATATGTTTTTATAAAATTACCTTCACTGATCTTTTAAAACACATTTCATTAACAGATACATATGTTTGAAAATGAGGTAAAATCTATTTTCACAATTATTAGGTCATCAAAATTTGCAAAGATTCTCTTCACGCCGGTGCTAGGGGCCATCTGTTGAAGCCCTCATCTTGACCTTGAGGTGAAGAACAACAATAAAAAATATTGTTGCTTTGCTTTTTTGTGTATTTTCTGCTGTACTGATTTTGTCATGAATGGATACCCTATATGGTCATTTCCTTTTTTTCTATTATACAACTGATACTGCACTATAAAATTAATCTTTAAGGTTATCACAAACAAATTATGACAAATGAAAATGAAACTTTATTAAGACTAAGTTTGCTCCCACCAAGCCAATCTGTTTCAGATGTTAAGAGGTTTCAAAATTTATAGGAATAACAATTTCATAGTAGGCCTATTTGCACACTAGCTATTTGGAATGGCTAGACATACATGTATAAAGCTACTTACCGATGCCGATGAACTATAACCAGTATCCAACAAACTTCTACTTCGTAATGAATTACCAGGCCTCCCCTTTGTTATTGTTTCTTCACTTCTTGGTTCATTTTGACTTTCAACATTTGATGTCCTTCTAATCCCAATAGAAAAACAGTTCTCATTTTCAGACCTGATTTCCCTCATTTCACTACTTGCAAAATGACAAGAAGGAGATATTTGTCTATGGATTTCCATTGGATCCCTATTTTTGTGATTGTCTATCCAATAAATACCACATTTATGACATTTACACTGTCCATTGTCAAAATAAAAGCCTGCTGCTGCAAGTTTTATGTAACTGATGTTTGGACGAAAATTTGGAGGACATCTTGAGAAGGTAAAAAAGCGAGCATATTCCAGGTCATAACATCTATCAATTGGCATACCCATGGAAAGACGTCGGTAAAACTCCATTCCACTCATCCTTATTCCATTTAAACTTCAGCACCTGTAATAATGTGTTAAAAATTATATGACTTTCAAAGACTTTAGAATATTTTGATAAAGTTTGTTAGTTTGTTACCCCGATTTTGTTTTTTTGTCCATAGATTTACGAGTTTTGAACAGCGGTATACTATTGTTGCCTTTATTTGTCCAATATCAGAAAACAATTTAATCAATGATTTCAATTAAGTTTAAAACTGAATAGAACAATGCTTTCTGAACACATATATAAAAGTCTTTGAAATTATATACTAATCTTCGTAAAATGGCTTAATCTAGAAAATGCTGGCCACTATATAAAAGTGTGACCATTAACTTAAGAAACCAAAAATGACATCTGTTCAAAGTGTTAACTTAGGCAAAATGAAAGTAATACGTGTTGTACCGCTAACCCTTCGTACACTTATTTCAGGACCTACCCTTATTCCTTTTCGTCAATTTTGAACAATCTCTATTTAGGTCAATTGGTTTCCTTTATTAAATTCAGTTGAAACATTTTGGAAAATAAAATTATGTCCCTACTTACTACCTATACTATTTTTTTTTCATCCTGTTAGCAGTTCGCAGAAACAGGGAATTATTTAAAAGTATTATATCATATTGACATCACTCTCATATATTTATATGAAATAACCTCTCTTGAAATCTTAATTGTGTTTAATCAAATCGAAAACTTGAATTCAAATTCTTATTTTACCATTCATTTTAATTATTCAACAAATTTGTTCATTTAATGATGTTGGTTCATGTTGATGTCAACCACAATTATTTGTAGTTCAGCAAATTCATTTGATCATCTTCGTTTCAGTATTATTACTAGATAAATTTTAGTTTCTCTAACTTACAATTCCGTTTTAAAATTATTACTACATTGTCAATACATGGGACTGCTGACAAAGCTATGCAAATAACCTACGTTGGCGTCACACTGCCTATGACAAGGGGTACAATCAAAATCACATGATGGATATACACACACCGGAAGTAACAGTCGAGCAGACCGCTTGAAAGGTAAGTAGTCGTATTTACTTGTTTATATCATTAAAATTTAATAAATAACGTAGTGCACCGAATGTAGGATACTATCTAGTTTTGAAATACACAATTATCCTTGCTGGAAAGCGTGCAGTTAATGCTAACACTTCGACACAGTTCCAAAATTTCACCGTCGAAGTGTTTGCAATAACTGCACGCTTTCTAGCAAAAACAAAATTACATACTATCCGACATTCGGTGTGCCAAGTTATTAATCAAAATTTAATTGATATAAACAAGAAAATGCAACTACTGACCTTTCAAGCGGCGAGTTCGACTGTAACTTCCGGTGTGTGTATATCCATCACGTGATTTTGATTGTACCCCTTGTATGAAACACCTCTCAAAACATTGAGCGCCAATTGACTCATTCCAGTTTCCTGTCTCAAGATTAAAAATGTGTTATCTTGGTCTACCAGTTTAAGATATGGCAAATCCAAAATTTCGATAAAACTTTTTTAAATAACGAAAAGACTGTACTTTCATGTTCAACTTCGTTGGAATAATTGTAGATTCGATAAAACAAAAAAATTCTGTTGGAAAAATATGATATTTTAAATTGTACTTGAGAACAACAATATGGGAACAGACCGTCTCTGACTTAGCGCCGGATATGCTACACATCTAATAGAGTTGTGGCGACCGACAGACAATATGTGACAATTACAAAATTTGCATCTTTAAAGGGAAGAAAGCTGACCTTTTTGTTGTAAATGTTCTAAATTGTTAAATCTGTAAATACATCATGAATATCATTAAAACCCTATTCAATATTTTCAAGGCGAAATTTATTGAAATGAAATGAAACAAAAATGTCACCAGTGTCAGATTCGATGGGAGTACACATGCGTACAGGGAGAATGTTTGGAAAAAACATCATTTTCTACTCTCCGTAAAATTTGTTCCTTTGGCATCCATATCATTTTGTCTCTAGTTACACCACTGTTATTTTTTACATACCATTTTATAAATGACATCGGTTCAAGGTTTTAACAACAGTTAAATGAATCTACTACTTTTTTTAATGCAATTGAAAAATTGTATAAATGTACATGTATTTGAGCATGAACAATTTATTGTTGATTATTTTTTATTGAGAAAATTATAACACTCAAGATGATCAAACTAACTTGTGGAACGGATGTCATTTATAAATGTTGATGGTTAAGTGTTGTACTGTTATTATTACTGTTTGTATTTTTTTTAGGTGCTGTATTGTCATACCTGATAAGATGTTTATTCAATTTTCCATGCATACTAAATCATCATTTTACAAGCTTCTATATAATAATTATTCAACCATAGAATGTTGGTCACATCATTTTGTTGACATAAATATCAAATAATATAAATAATGATAATATAACTGATATAGTTTAATTTCTTATAATCTACAGTCTTTACAGTCACTTGCTAACCAAAGGCAAAACTAATGAACTACCACAAGTACAAATGGTCATTCAGATAAGAAAACTTAGTTATGATGTTATGTACATACCCTGCTTTGGCAAGGAATATGACAGTTGTTTTCCGCTTCCTTCCTTATCATGTTTATATATCTATAATGCCCTTTCACTGATAGTTATCAAAGGCACCAGGATTATAATTCAGTACGCCAGACGCGCGTTTCGTCTACATAAGACTCATCAGTGACGCTCATATCAAAATATTTATAAAGGCAAAACAAGTACGAAGTTGAAGAGCATTGAGGTTTAAAATCATACTATATTAAAGGTCACAAATATGTATTTTCTGTTTCCAATAAAATGAGAAAATAATGTATAACCCAGTTTTCCCTACTTTAATTCGTTTTTGGTCAATTTTGAACAATTACTTTTTAAGTCAATTGGTTTTCTTTGTTTTATTCAGTTGAAACATTTTCGAAAATAACATTATTTGCCAACCTACATGTAACACATTTTTTTCATCCTGTTGGCAGAAACATGGGAAATATTTTAAGTCTTATTAAACAGTTTTATATCATATTGAAATCACTCCAATATATTTATATCAAATAACCTCTTTTGATAATTAAATAAATCGGAAATTTAAAATCCAATCCTTATTTTAACATACTTATCTATTATTCAACAAATTTGTGCATTTAACGATTTGCATTTTTTTTGTTCCACAAATTCATTTTATCATCTTCATTTCAGTTTTTTTTACAAGATAAATTTCAATTTCTCTAAATTTACAATTCCATTTTATAATGATTGTCACATTATCAATGAATGGGACTTCTTACCAAGCTGTGCAAATGACCCACGTTGACGTCACACCGTCTATGATATACCGCTCAAAAAATTGAGCGCCAAATTTGACTCATTCCAGTTGCCCTGTCTCTGGATTTAAACTGTCTTATATTGGTCTACCAGTATGTTTCTACAGGTAAACCTATTTTAAAATATGTCAAATTCCAAATTTCAATAACACCTTTTCATATAATGAAAAAATCTTTACTTTCATGTTTTACTTTGTTACACACCAGATTCCGACTTAGACAGGGGATAAATTCGATATCTACTTTCATATCTATAGATAACAAATGATATCCTGATATTGTTTCCTTTGTTTTTCTGTGTCAATGTGTGACAGAGTATGACTCAAGTCATTCCTATGCTCTTAAGTACCGGTTCCCATCTAGGTACAAATACTAATTTATATTTTAACAGATTATCCATTTTGTAATATTGCAAACATACTTAAAGTCTTCGATTCATGACATGAGATTTGAGGTTCTCATTAAGGAAGTTTTGGGGAAATCTAGAGGTCCAAGTAATTTCATATCACAAATGTTTTGGCAGTATAAACTTACACATAATCACTAAAAATTCTTAGTAATCAAAACTAATAAATGAACTATTGGGAGACTCAAATTCCCGAAAGGGGGATCACTTAGGTTCCTATGTTCAGAAGTTTCTTATACAGATGTGTCGCTGTAATGGGTCTGTATTTGAGCTGTCAAATATAAGATTGGGTGGAAAATATTTTACTTTCAATATTTATGATGACATGAATGATTGCAGTTTCGATAAAACAATGAAATTCTGTTGGAAAAATATGAATTGGTGGGTATTTTAAAACGTACTTAAAACCCACATTTGAGAACAGATCGTCTCTGAGTTGGCGCTTTACATGCTACATATCTAATAGAGTTGTGGCGATCGACAGACAAACTGTGACAAGTACAAAATTTGCATCTTTATAGGGAAGGAAGCTGACCTTTTTGTTGTAAATAGTTGTTTAATCTGTATATAGATTATGAATATAATTAAAACCCTATTCAAATATTTTAAAGGCGCATATTTATTGAAATAAAACAAAAATGTAACTAGTGTCAGATTCGGTGGGAGTACACATGCATACAATGAAAATGGTTGAAAAAAACATCATTTTCTACCCTCTGTTCATTTTGCATCCATATCATTTTGGCCCTAGTTACACAACTGTTATGTTTGACATTCATTTTCATAAATGACATCCGTTCAATGTTTTAACTACAGATACACGAAAATATTACTTGTCTTTGGTGCAATGTAAAACTTGTATAAATGTACATGCATTTGAGAATGAACAACTTGTTGTTGATTATTTTTTATTGTGAAAATTATAGCACGCAAGATAATAAAACTAGCTTGTTGAACGGATGTTCTTTATAAAAGTTGATGGTAAAGTTTTTTGGTTGTATTGTTAAAAACAATATGTTAACTTTTCTCTTGTGCATTTTTGGGGGTTATAGTTGTATTTGGTTTCTTTAGGTTCTATATTGGCATACCTAACAGAAGGTTATTAAATTTCCCATGCATACTGAATCATCATTTTACAGGCTTCGAAATAATAATCATTCAACCATAGGATTTTGTTGAAATTCATATTAAATAATATAAATAATGATGATATGACTGGTATAGTTGATATTAAATATTTTTTTTATAATTTACAGTCTTTACAGTCACTTGCTAACCGAAGGCAAGACTAATGAACTACCACAAGTACAAATGGTCATTCAGATAAGAAAACTTAGTTATAATGTTATGTACATACCCTGCTTTAGCAATGAATATGACAGTTGTTTTCAACTCCCTCCCTCAACCCACTACATTTACTGAATTTTATTTTGCACACAGGCATTCCACCCACACTCATGATAATTTTAAGCATGCTTCTTGTTATCCTCTACGATTCTAAATCACTTTGTATATTTAGATAAGAAGTCTAGAAGCTAAAGATCTCAATTATGTTTATATATCTATAAGGCTCTTTCACTGAACCAGTTTAAAATTACACTATATTAAAGGTCACAAATATGTATGTTCTGTTTCAAGTACAATGCTTATAAAATGAGAAAATAATGTATAAACCAAATACTGATTTTCTTTTTAAACTAATAAAGTATTTGTGACTTACCCAGTTCCCACTACAGATAATCACTAAACCATTAAAAAAAAAAAGGTAACATCTTAAATAAATAATTCTTGTGTTAACCAATTATAGTCTGATTATTTGATTTGATACCTGTATGTATCATATTTTCACAATTTGTTAAGGTTCATCATAACAAATGGACAAATATGGCCGTATTTTCACCTCAAAAACTACTCTGTGTACAGACTTACCTGTGCTGTTTGGAAAGTTTTAATGCCTAGCATCCACTAGATATATAAAAGTTAAATGCATTTTGTGTTTAAGAAAGATAAAATCTTTCTTGGTTTTGGATGGGCATTTTTTTCCATTCTGCAGAAGGTGTAAAAATAAAGAAACACCTGAATTACTTTGATACTGTCCACTCACAGCTGACTCAGATAAACTCTTTAACTCACCTATAGTTGTGAAGATACCTCTTGTCCATGTCAATTAAGGACAATCAAAACAATACAAACCTGTTTTTTACCTGAGGGTGCATCTCATAGTTGTACCCCAACTTAGGTAATTTTCACACCTTCTGCATGAAGGAAAAAAAATGCCCATCAAAATCCAAAAGAGATTTTATCTTTCTGAAACTCAAAATGCATTTAACTTTATTATATCTAGTGGATGCCAGGCATTAAAACTTTTCCACCTGCACAGGTAAGTCTGTACTCAGAGTAATTTTTGGCATGTAAATACAGCCATATTTGTCCGTTTGTTATGATGAACCTTAATACATGATTTGGATAATTGCCTCAACCTTCTTTTTTTTTCAATTGTTAAACTATCGTAAGATATGTTTATTATGTTTTGTTAATAGTCGAGTGATATTTTGCAACTGATACTACATGAAATAGGATGTAATTGAAAAATATTGTTCTGCTGGAATTAATCTTAATTTTTTCAAAGCAAGTTTTTATAAACAGAATACTATATACTTTGTCTTTGTCCAAATGAATATTAGGAAACAATCAATTAAATCAATGATTTCATTTAAATCTAAAACTGATCTCAATATTGTTTTGTAATCAAATGATAAACAAATTTTAGAAATTAAATACAATCCATTTTGTATAATGCCTTACTTTATCAAATGCCGGAAACATATGAAGTGGCACATTTGACCTTCTTAAAAAAACTCACAAAATGTCATCCGTTCAGTGTTTTACTTAGGTAACATGAAAATAACTTTTCATACACTTGTATTAGGTCATACCCTATTTTTTGGGGTCATTTTTGAACGATGACTATTTTTAAAGTCAATTGGTTTAATTCATTCGAAACATTTTGAAAAATAAAATTATTTGCCTACCTACCTACCTACACTATTTTTTTCATCCTTTTAGCAAATACTTTTGGCAAGATTTGCATTAAATATGCCAATTTATAAACAAACTGAATGTATCAATTTCATGGTTTTAATAACAAAATACTTTGATCTTCTTTTAGATCATAAGTATGAATTGATGACTATGAAATAAAGCGCAATATTTTTTTAAATAACAGAACATGTGAACGTCAATATAAAATAGGTCAAGTTCAATTTTATTTTATATGAAAATCGCCTCCGGGTGCGAGAATTTCTCGCTACATTGAAGACCTGTTGGTGACCCTCTGCTGTTGTTTTTTATTTGGTCGGGTTGTTGTCTCTTTGACACATTCCCCATTTCCATTCTCAATTTTATAAACCTATATCAGAAAAAACATTTTTTTTTAAACATAATTATAAACAAAATAATTATATTTTATTCAGAAAAATCTTGCTTGATACACGAGTCCAAGCTTCTCTTGATTTACCCTATTACACATTACTTATAATCCAGGAAATAAACAGCTGTTCCAACTTATTAACTTAAAAAAGTAATATAAAGAAATTTTGTTTACAAGAATTACTATCACATATATCAAACTATTCAACAAATATTTGAAAATAAAGCAGTTGAGAGACAAGCTATCAACTTACCAGATCATACTGAAAACTGCTAATGCCTCAAAATAAATGATTAGAGTATAGTCATTTGACTGCAAGTCTGCCATGCGCACTCACAATTACTTCAAGGCAAACCAGAAATTAATAAATGTGATGTCACGTGTTGTTTTGAATGACTAACAATCTTCAATTACACTATCAAAGGTTTTTTAAATATTTAAATAAAAAGTTCATATTCATTGAAAGTTCAAAATATTTAATACATAGTACATTCAAAAGTGATTGTTACTGGGATGTATATCCATAACATATCTGTTTAAAATAGGCATACTAGTAATATTTTTTCCATACGATAAACCAAAGCTTTTTTAAATTAGACTTTGTTTAGTTTATACATAATGTATTTATAGTGGATTGGGAAACAAGTTATTGCAACTTATATTATTCCCTTTCCACTTTGCAGGTTCGAATGCTGCCTTGTACTAGCATTAGTCTGCTCTGTTTCGAAATCTATAAAGCTGTCTTTTGTACAAAGACTTTGTGTTTAAATAAACTTTTTTGGTAACCCTGTTAACACGTAAATGATATTCCAATTGACCTTCTGAGTTGGTTTTTTGGATTTTTTTTTTCATAATGATATAACACATGTTGACTGCTGTACCACAATTTTTGTCAATTTAATTTTTATGTCTCATATGTTTGTTCACACAATGCTGTCAGAATAGTGGAATTCTATGCGAATGGCATACGAGTGAGTGTTAATCTAGCTATAAAACCAGGTTCAATCCAATATTTTCTACATCAATAAATGCTGCACCAAGTCAGGAGTATGCCAGTTGTTTTCATTTGTTGGAGATGTGTTGGAGACCTTTTACCATGATAAAGACCTTTCTGTTTGGGATTTTCCATGGATTTTGGTATTTTTGTCTATTCTACTATTTATTGAATATACATTACTCAGTAAATACATCCCCCTCAAAAAAATGTATTACATTACTGAATGTTATTTTGCAAACAGACATTCCACCAATACTCATGATAATCCTGCGCAATTTTTTTGTTATACTCCGTTCTTTGATATCTTATAATTTTAACTCACTTTGTATATTTAGATAAGAATGTTATGTTCTTAAACTGGTAGCTAAAGATCTCAAAGTATTTTTACTTATAACCAAATGGTATGTAATACATTATCACAATTGAGGAAAAAGACAAAATGAACTGAAGAGAGTTTATGGAGCTAAATTCTGACATTCAAGTTCCAAATTGAATAATATGCAATATTTCTCTCATCTGATCAGCAAAAAATCAAAAAGAAATAAATTAAAAGCTCCATAACACTCTTTTTCGTGATGTAAAAATTAAAATAGGACTTTAAAGTACTTCAATAAATGGTCCAAAAAATAGCTTTACCAAGAAGGACAGTGATTTTCAAATGTCAAACTCTACTTTTAAAAGTATCTGTTACATTATAAATCATATAATTAATTCACCTTCAATGAGGTTAAACTTTCAAACACCTTTAAAGTGTTATTACTTCGGTTGCAATTTCCCTTCAGAGAACCACAAAACCTTGGAAAAAGATAGCATCTTAAAATCAATTATTTTGGGTTAACCAATTATTATTGTCGGATTATTGACATTAGTTTTCATACACGATTGAATTGGATAATGCCAATGCCTTTTTAGAAAAAAGAAAACTTTTTAAATTGATACACTGACACTATTGTAACTAAGATGTATTTGAATGCAAGGATAGTAATTATTTTGCAATTGATTCCTGCATGAAAAATATTGTTTACTGGAATTAATCTTAACTTTTCCGTAACACATTCTTATTAGAGAATATTCACAAGATAAATGAAACGAGCATACCATGAATAAACTGTCGAGACTGAAACCCAGTGTTATCAGAACCCATGCCATCCCGTCATAAACAATTAAGAGCCTAGGAGAAATGAATACTTATACAGTCAAGGAGCAATAGGGTCAAAGGGTGGTGATTTGCAAGGAAACTATTATAGCGTGATTGTTTTGGTGATAAATGCCACTTTGAGCACTATTGCCTTTATGGTGATGGCCTGTGTTCGTTTTTTAGAGGAAACCGGAGTGCTCAGTGAAAACATTGGCCTTTGGTAGGAAAACTGACAATCAAGGCAATTGGGATAGGAGTGGAATGCACCTGCCATGTGACGGGTTTGAACTCAAAACCTCATTGACAGTTATGTTGATAAACTTCTTAGGAAACTCGTCCACAAAGGGCCACAATACATAAAAATACCAGCTATTATTCTTTTAATACTATAAAATACATATTTTGGTAAACCATTCATCAAATAATTTGGTTTTAGAATGAAAAAAAAATCCTGTCAAATTTTGTGGCATTGATTCTGGGGGAGAACCCTTCACGAGGAGCTGCAGGTTTATAAAATGCTATCTTATTAATTTGATAGTAATAAATAAATAAAAAATGAACACCTTGTCACGCTTATACCCCAAACCTATTTGAAAGTATTTCTTACAACTCATCATTGTTAAGGTTCAGTAATACATTTAAATCCTGGCTTCATTTACTCTTCCTACGTCACATGTAATCACTTCAGTACATACAGACAAACAGATAATATTATTAGATAGAGAATAATACATGGCAAAATCGGTGTCATATCATCCCGAGATACCAATATCAGCCCGATGGCCTTTAGGCCTAATGGATGATATTGGTCGAGAGTGATACGGCATGTGATACGGATTTGCCATGTTTTATACGCTTTATATAATATTTCAATAGGAGTTATATGAACTGCTATCTGATCCCTAGCACCTGGGTTACCTTCAGATATATATATATATTATATAGAAAATAATACATGGCAAAAATCCGTATCACATGCCGTATCACCCTCGGTCTAAGGGCCCTTGGGCTGATATTGGAGTCTCGGGTTTGATATGGATTTTGCCATGTATTATTTTCTATATAATTTATCCAGTAACTGCAAAACAACTTGATTTAACCAATATATGCAATTTCTGTGTATTGGATTTAAACCAAAAAAGGCCACGACACTGACAATTGACTTTTACTGTAGCAACCTTTTGTAATAAAACTTCATGAGATATGGCTGAAAAGACATATAATAATTAGTTATAAAAGGTACCAGGATTACAATTCAGTACGCCAGACGCGCGTTTCGTCTACATAAGACTCATCAGTGACGTTCATATCAAAGTATTTATTAAGCCAAACAAGTACAAAGTTGAAGAGCATTGAGAATCCAAAATTCCAAAGAGTTGTGCCAAATACGGCTAAGGTAGTCTATGCCTGGGATAAGAAAATCCTTAGTTTTTCGAAAAATTCAAAGTTTTGTAAACAGGAAATTTATATGAATGACCACATTATTGATATTCATGTCAACACCGAAGTGTTGACTACTGGGCTGGTGATGCCCTCGGGGACGAAACGTTCACCAGCAGTGGCATCGACCCAGTGGTGTAAATAGTTATCAAAGGTAATTGAAGCATTGTAAAATTGTCTTTTAGTTAAAAATGAAGACACAATCTCATGGCGTAGAATATTTGTAAAAAAATTATTACACAAATGATTATAAATTCCATTTTAACTTCACCACTACCACACCCGAAACTTCAGGGTGTTGGTAGTAAATCTGTGGTGAAAGGGGTGAATATTCTTAAAAGTTTGCTGACATTTTCAATATACGCTACAATAATGATTCAATTGGTCAATGAAATTTACCATTATACCCTAACAGAAGATTGTCTTTTCTTTTAATCACAGTTATTATTCCCTCTTGATAATTCAAAAATAAACTATCTCATTTCGAGTGAATACATATCAGAATCAACAGGCCTAGGAGGGCGGGTAGAGTTGATAATTTTATCGATTTTTAATCAAGGAAAAAAAGAGAGCAAGATTTAAGTTTTAACTTCCCTGTATTAAAACTTTATGCATTTACCTTACTTTAACACAATGCAACTTTTACAGGTTTTAGCTACCACAGATTTAAGAATAATCTTGGTCATGATAATTATCTGTAAATAAAATGTGTTTCATAAAACAAAGTATAAGCAGAATTTTTATTCTACCATTTATTGCTATATCATAAATAAAACTTCATGCTAATATATATTTTAAAACTCAGAAAAGATCTTCCATTTACCAATGTCCAAAATAATTTGGGCCGCAGTAAAGGGACAAATGATAACGTATGTTTGCACAAGCATAGGCAAATTCAGGGGTGGGGGTCTGCCCTTCCATTTTTTGGAGGGAAAAATTTGGTTGATTATATAGGGAATCACTGAAAAATGACTGTAGTAGGCCACAATTAAAAAAAAAGTTCTGGATCCACCACTGAGAAGGGTAGTCTCAGTTTAAAAGTTTACACAGTAACACATATTTTCCCACAGAAATCCTAAGCATTTCAAATACAAACAACCAAACAGATATTGAAAACTTCCTTTTCGATGTTGATCCTGGTGTCTTAATCAATGCACAATTATAATCCTAGCAACTGTTATGTATCATGAACCACATCTTCAAGTTTGACAAAAAAGAGCACCGAACTTTTACAGTTGTCCCCGCAGATAAATCCCCAAACAACATCTTTTTTGTGTGTAAAACTCTTTACATTAACTGCTTGATAAACGAATGAGGTATTGACAATTCACTTGGAAACTCAACATATACCCTCACGACACTCACCAAAGAGAAAATCCTGGATAATCATAGGTCTGTTCTATGTTCCTTTGGAATTTCAACCAAAAATGAAAAACTGGATCTTCCATCACAGTTTTGTACACCTAAACTACATAAGTGTCCTTACAAACAACGGTATATTGCTCGGTCTTCCAAGTGCTCCACGAAACCTCTTTCTGAATAATAATCTATTTTATCAGCAATTAAAGACGGGCTTCAAAGTTATTGTGAAACTGCTATTTTAGAGGTGGTGTTAATCAGATGTGGATACTTAAACATTCCAAAGATCTTTTAGAGTACATACAATCTAACTCTCTTTCATCTTGTAATAGTATTAAAACATTTGACTTTTCTACACTTTACACAAGAATTCCACATTCCAAACTAAAAGACAAATTGAAAGAGTTGGTATTACTTTGTTTCATTAAAAAGAATGGCCAACGTAGATACAAGTATCTTGTCTTGGGAAAAGATAAATCCTAATTTGTAAAGGATCACTCTGATTTAAACAACAAATTCTCTGAAACTGACATTATTAAGATGCTTGATTTCTTGATTGACAACATATTTGTTACGCTCGGAGAACGTGTTTTTCAAACAGACTATCGGCATTTCAATGGAACTCACATTGTGCCCCTCTTCTTGCCGACTTGTTTCTTTATTATTATGATGCCGACTTCATACCGAAACTTCTTATGAAGAAAGATAAGAAATTACCTATATCCTTTAACTCTACTTTCCGCTATATAGATGATGTTCTTTCACTAAATAATTCAAAATTTGGTGACTATTTTGAACGAATCTATCCCATCGAACTAGAGATAAAGGATACAACAGATACAGTTAAGTCGGCCTCATATCTTGACTTACATCTAGAAATTGACAATGAGGGGGGTTGAAAACAAAACTTTACGACAAAAGAGATGATTACAGCTTTCCAATTCTGAACTTTTCATTTCTAAGTAGCAACATTCCAGCAGCACCTGCATACGGTGTATATATATCCCAATTGATACGATATTCCCGTGCTTGCATTTCCTATCATGATTTTCTTGATAGAGGTCTGCTGCTCACAAGGAAGCTATTAAACCAAGAGATCCAAATAGTGAAGTTGAAATCATCACTTCGTAAATTTTACGGACGCCATCACGAGTTGGTTGACCGTTATGGAATAACCGTTTCAAAAATGATATCGGATATGTTCCTTTCGTTGCAACTACAATCGCCTTCCCTTTTATGAATGTGACCTACCGAATTTACCAGATTTGTAATCACATTAGCAACACGACGGGTGCCACATGTGGAGCAGGATCTGCTTACCCTTCAGGAGCACCTGAGATCACCCCTAGTTTTTGGTGGGGTTCGTGTTGTTTATTCTTTAGTTTTCTATGTTGTGTCATGTTTACTATTGTTTGTCTGTTTGTCTTCTTTTATTTTAGCAATGGCGTTGTCAGTTTATATTTTTGATTTATGAGTTTATGACTGTCCCTTTGGTATATCTCGTCCCTCTTTTACAGTCGTCATGATTAATACGGTATTATCTACTTTCAATTCATTTGTAATTTGCATTATCAAAATGAAGAATGTATGGGATTTATTTTAATATTTCAAGCTTCTATTACATTATTAACACGAATGCCCAATTCGCACTATCATTTTCTATGTTCATTGGGCCTTGGAATTGGGATAAAAAATATGTTTTGGCATTCAATTTTGAAAGATCATAGTATACGGAACATGTGTTTCAATTGATTTGACTTCAGCTTCATTTAAAAACTACCTTGACCAAAAACTTTAAACTGAAACTCACCCTTACATTTTCTATGTTCAGTGTACTGTGAAATTATGGTAAACAAGAAAGTGTCCCAAGTACAAGGAACTCGCACTGTCATTTTCTATTTTCAGTGGACCGTGAAATTGGGATAAAAACTCTAATTTGGCATTAAAATCAGAAAGATCATATCATAGGGAACATGTGTACTAAGTTTCAAGTTGATTGGAATTCATCTTCATCAAAAACTACCTTGACCAAAAACTTTAACCTGAAGCGGGACGAACGAACGAACGAACGAACAAACGAACCCGCAGACCACAAACACAATGCCCCTCTACCAACGTAGGTAGGGTATAAAAATCGAATTTGGTATTCAAATTACAAAGATCATATCATAGGGAACATGTGAACTAAGTTTCAAATTGATTGAATTTCTAATTCATCAGAAACTACCTTGACAAAAACTCTAATTTGGCATTAAATCAGAAAGATCATATCATAGGGAACATGTGTACTAAGTTTCAAGTTGATTGGAATTCAACTTCATCAAAAACTACCTTGACCAAAAACTTTAACCTGAAGCGGGACGAACGAACGAACGGACGAACAAACGGACCCACAGACCAGAAACACAATGCCCCTCTATCAACGTAGGTAGGGTATAAAAATGAAATTTGGTAAATAATTCAAAATTTGGTGACTATTTTGAACGAATCTATCCCATCGAACTAGAGATAAAGGATACAACAGATACAGTTAAGTCGGCCTCATATCTTGACTTACATCTAGAAATTGACAATGAGGGGCGGTTGAAAACAAAACTTTACGACAAAAGAGATGATTATAGCTTTCCAATTCTGAACTTTTCATTTCTAAGTAGCAACATTCCAGCAGCACCTGCATACGGTGTATATATATCCCAATTGATACGATATTCCCGTGCTTGCATTTCCTATCATGATTTTCTTGATAGAGGTCTGCTGCTCACAAGGAAGCTATTAAACCAAGAGATCCAAATAGTGAAGTTGAAATCATCACTTCGTAAATTTTACGGACGCCATCACGAGTTGGTTGACCGTTATGGAATAACCGTTTCAAAAATGATATCGGATATGTTCCTTTCGTTGCAACTACAATCGCCTTCCCTTTTATGAATGTGACCTACCGAATTTACCAGATTTGTAATCACATTAGCAACACGACGGGTGCCACATGTGGAGCAGGATCTGCTTACCCTTCAGGAGCACCTGAGATCACCCCTAGTTTTTGGTGGGGTTCGTGTTGTTTATTCTTTAGTTTTCTATGTTGTGTCATGTTTACTATTGTTTGTCTGTTTGTCTTCTTTTATTTTAGCAATGGCGTTGTCAGTTTATATTTTTGATTTATGAGTTTATGACTGTCCCTTTGGTATATCTCGTCCCTCTTTTACAGTCGTCATGATTAATACGGTATTATCTACTTTCAATTCATTTGTAATTTGCATTATCAAAATGAAGAATGTATGGGATTTATTTTAATATTTCAAGCTTCTATTACATTATTAACACGAATGCCCAATTCGCACTATCATTTTCTATGTTCATTGGGCCTTGGAATTGGGATAAAAAATATGTTTTGGCATTCAATTTTGAAAGATCATAGTATACGGAACATGTGTTTCAATTGATTTGACTTCAGCTTCATTTAAAAACTACCTTGACCAAAAACTTTAAACTGAAACTCACCCTTACATTTTCTATGTTCAGTGTACTGTGAAATTATGGTAAACAAGAAAGTGTCCCAAGTACAACGGAACTCGCACTGTCATTTTCTATTTTCAGTGGACCGTGAAATTGGGATAAAAACTCTAATTTGGCATTAAAATCAGAAAGATCATATCATAGGGAACATGTGTACTAAGTTTCAAGTTGATTGGAATTCATCTTCATCAAAAACTACCTTGACCAAAAACTTTAACCTGAAGCGGGACGAACGAACGAACGAACGAACAAACGAACCCGCAGACCACAAACACAATGCCCCTCTACCAACGTAGGTAGGGTATAAAAATCGAATTTGGTATTCAAATTACAAAGATCATATCATAGGGAACATGTGAACTAAGTTTCAAATTGATTGAATTTCTAATTCATCAGAAACTACCTTGACAAAAACTCTAATTTGGCATTAAATCAGAAAGATCATATCATAGGGAACATGTGTACTAAGTTTCAAGTTGATTGGAATTCAACTTCATCAAAAACTACCTTGACCAAAAACTTTAACCTGAAGCGGGACGAACGAACGAACGGACGAACAAACGGACCCACAGACCAGAAACACAATGCCCCTCTATCAACGTAGGTAGGGTATAAAAATGAAATTTGGTATTCAAATTACAAAGATCATATCATAAGGAACATGTGAACTAAGTTTCAAATTGATTGAATTTCTAATTTATCAGAAACTATCTTGAAGCAGGACAGATGGACAAACGAACAAACGGATGCAGACCAGAAAACATTATGCCCCTCTACTATCGTAGGTGGGCATAACAAAAGCATGATATAAACAAGAGGCTCTCAAGAGCTTGAGTGACTCACTTTTTGTGAAGTCATGTAAAATGAGGTTAAAATCATAATGAATAGTTAATAACCTTAGTCATATTTGGCACAACTTTTTGGAATTTTGGGTCATCAATGCTCTTCAACTTTATATGTGTTTGGCTTTTTGACTATTATGATCCCGAGCATCACTGATGAGTCTTATGTAGCTGAAACGCGTGTCTGGCGTATTAAATTATAAGCCTGGTACCTCTGATAACTATAGCATGTCGAAATGTTTTATTGTATTGTATATTTGTGTATTTCTCTGTCCTGAATGTTCTTGCATTTATTTTTACTGTAGTCCTGTCATGTAATGTTGTCCTTTTAGTGTTATATTTAACATTGCCATAAAAGCGTCAGGTTTGGCTAGACACAAAACCATGATCAACCGACCATTTTTCTTA
Source organism: Mytilus edulis (assembly GCA_019925275.1). Classification (NCBI taxonomy): domain Eukaryota; kingdom Metazoa; phylum Mollusca; class Bivalvia; order Mytilida; family Mytilidae; genus Mytilus; species Mytilus edulis. The sequence continues at coordinate 100,070,992 of CM034355.1, read as the reverse complement.
AGATGTCCTGTACCAAGTAAGGAAAAAGGCAGTTGTTATCTCATAGTTCGTTTTTGTGTGTGTTATATTGTCATTTGTGTTTTTTGAAGATCTTAAAAATTTGAAATGGGACATTTGATTTACCTAGTATGGTATGATATCCAAATTCTAACAACATGGCTAGATTCAGCATATAAAAACACCAAAAATTTATTTTTAGTTGAAATCAAACAAAGTTTAATTTTGGATCCTTCAAACCTTAGTAAAGATTAATTGAAAACAGAACCAAAAATTAAAAAAAGATTTAGCATTTAAAGTTATTGGTGAGAAATCAAATGTGTCTTCATACCACACTGCTGCCGCCAACATGATAGCATTATATGAACGCAATTTTTTTAATGGTACAAAAAATGCAAAATTTCAATTCAGGAGTATCAACCCAACAGCAGATGGTCTGATGAGTCTGAACATTTCAGGGCAGATAAATCTTAACCTGATTACCATGTATACTCTCTCCCCATGTTGGATTTGCTCGAAATTCTTTATTTTCAGATTTAAATTTAAAAAAAAAACACTTTACCCCTATGTTCTATTTTAGCATGTGGGCCATGAGAGTTGGTAAGCAGTGGTTTCAGACACTTTTTTTTTTTAGGAAAACACCATTATGAAGATTGTTGCCAAGTTTAACTAAATTTGGCGTAGCAGTTACAGAGAACATTTTTTTTTTAAGGTTAACAAATGATGATGACTGATGCCAAGTAATGAGAAAAGCGCACTTGGTTCATTAGGCCAGTTGAGCTAAATATGACTTTTTTTTTAATCTACCTAGGCTGGTATGAGGTTGAAAAAGACTTAAAATGTTTCTTTGGAGCATCCTTTAAAAAAATTTGGGCAGGGGTTCACAGAATACCAGCTAACCCACCAGGTCTGGGGAGCATTCACCTTATATAGTCAAATGATACAAACAGGCAGATGAACAAGGATTCCTATATAACTCCAAACTTTGTTTGCCAGGGATATATTAAATCCTATAAAGAGCCATCTGACAGTTAGGGTCCTAATAGATAGTAGGCTGCATCCTTGAAATGCTTATATGCAATGAAATGTTATGTGAATTTTTTTCTATAGTACTGGACAGGCTAAAACTTTATTCATGCCGAGTATCTCTTTATTTGAAACAAAGATCAATTCTCCACATTTTTTTAAAAGTGCAAATTTAACAAAGATTAATAGGGGAAAATCAATGGTGGTATTACACCTTAACATATTTGCGAAATAGATTTTCTCTATCTTCTTTTTACAAAATTGTTCAATTTTTAGCCATGGTACCATGTTGATTTGCAGTGAGGATAAATGAAAACATTTTTTAAACTCCACTCTTGAGATGAATATTGTGAAATTTTCTTCAATTTATTTTCAAAGGAGGAAAGTTTTGTAAAGAAAATGAACAAAGACCTACAAGAGATTGCAAAAGCGGATATTGAAAGTTTTGTCTTTTTAAGCTTAAAAGAATATAACATTATTAACGAAAATTATATATAATATGAACAATTTCAATCATATTTTTTTTAATTGCCTCTTTTGAATTTCTGAATATTGAACATGCTAAATGTTCCTCCAGAGAACTGTTTGCATATGAATTTGTTCACTCAGTAGTCTTTATATTTATAATAAAAGGAGTAGGTCCAGTAAAACCCCTTTTTGGCCCCAAAATATAGCAGTTTTACAAAATGTTAAAATGTAAACTTTTATTTATTTATTGGACAGTAGAATGCTTCTGCTACATAAATATGGGCTGTTTGTGATAAAACAATGCACATATATCGGGTACTAGCACCATTAAGTCATGCTAAATTACTGAAATCTTCACAATTCTAGCATTTTAGTTGAATTTTGGACGGTTTTCGTGTAAAATAAAAGTGGCCGCATTCGTGTTCATCCTTAATATTGAAATGTAAGTTGTACTTTATGATTATACATAACATAAAGGTTAAGGATGGCCACTTTCATTTTTGACAAAAAACATCCGAAAAGTGACATTTTTTGGCATATTTGGTAGATTTTTCATATTTAGGCTTGAATCGGATCGTTTTTAATGACTAAATAAGTTAAAATCTTTCACATAAACTAATCGAATCAAATGAAATAGACACTTTTAAAAGTGTTTAAAAAGTGGTCAAAATCTTTCGTCAGATGAACCTTTAAAATCTGGAATATTCAATACAATGTATTATAATTTTATTAGAAAACAATTAACATGTAAAAGTAACAAATGTAAATAACATCCTTAACAATAAATATATATAAAACAAATACTGTAATTTCTATTATGGCAAGTAAATTTTTTGACTTCTTTCAATCCGACTTCTGCATACTGGACATGTTCCTGCCTCCTCCTGAATTTTGCTCCCACATGATTCACAACAACAAAAATGACTGCAAGGACTTAACACCGTATTTCTATCTGCAGCACAGCATATACGACACAATATCTTTGATTTCATCCCCTCTATTTCTAAAATATGTCAAAGCAGCCATAATTAGGACAAATAATGAAATGACTTATTATCACAAATCACTAAAGCCATTAGTAGAAAAAGACATTTTTGAAGTCTGATAGGTGATCAGTCAAGCTTATAATTTTGACATGCTGCAAAATAATTGATAATCATACACCAATTTCAAGCTTTCTGGCAGTGAAAGAAACACTAATTAACATCGCAACAGACAATTGAAGTCTTATTGAGAAAAGAACTGTTAACGGAGTAGAGAAAATCTTGGTAAGTTAAATTAATTTTGTAGCAAAATATTCTTCTAAGGTACTATAAAGCACAATACCTGGGTTATCTAGCTTTAATGAGCTTTTCTATCTCAAATTTAGTTACAAAATCTGTCCTTATCCGGAGAACAGTAGGTAACTGCCCATTTTCCATTTGTTTCCAAGAAAACAGAATACTTTTCAGGGAAATTCTAAAAGTATAATAGATTGGTTTTTGAAAGGTCCAATACCTAAGCATATATTTTTTTGTCCAGGGCCAATAACTACAATGCTTTGTTTGTCCAGGGCCAATAACTACAATGTATGCAGTTTTGCTTTTTTAAGGCTGATTAATTTCTATAAATATTCTTCAAGAAATGTAGGTGAAATTTTTAAGGCTAACTAATATCTATAAATATTCTTCAAGAAATGTAGGTGAAATTTTTAAGGCTAACTAATATCTATAAATATTCTTCAAGAAATGTAGGTGAAATTTTACTTGCAAAGCATTTTTTCTATTTTACCAAGGGGCATAACTCCTGTAAAAATAATAAACCTGCACTGATTATTGAACTCATCCATGACCTAGCTTATATAAAGATTAGAAATGAATTTCATAAAAATACAGCAAGAAATGTAGGAATGAGAGTGTCTACTGGAGTTTTTCATAATAAATCTAACAAGAAATGAAGGTCTTAAAGCATTTTCAATGCAATTTTCCATAAAATTTATATTTCTAATTAAGGTGGTACCCAACACTTTTACTAAAATTAATTTGGCTCGTTTAATTTTCATAAAATTTTGTCAAAGTATTTACTTTGAGACTTTAATAAAAATATAAAAATTTAAAAAATTTTGAACCAACCGTTTTGTCAGAAAAATTACACTGGTTATATAGCAATTTGACAGACACCAATTTTGATCATTGAGAAGCTTAATATTCCTTTTACAACACAACGTAATTAAAACGTTTAGCTGACTTTACAGAGTTATCTCCCTGTAGTGTTAGGTACCACCTTAAGGGACACAGCTTTTCCATAATAAAAATTAATCGGCGAAATTTGTCATCCAATGAAATTTTAAAGAGGCATAATTCCTTAAAGAAATAGTAGTTGATCAGTACTGATTTCTGAATGTGTCCCAGACAGTGCAGATATACATTTCATCGACATTTTATAATCAAAGTGCTTGTAAGCACAGAAGGGTAAAGATTGCTTTAATTTATCTGTGGAAGTTAAACAAATACCATTGATATTTTAGAACAGATATTAGATTCCTGCACCTTGCAAAAGTCATGTAATTTTTTTGACAAGTAGAACATCATTTTGTAACTTGTAAAACTGAGCATATATTTCATTGGTAAATTTCTGGATGTGTGTTGATGGTGCTACACCATAGGGTAGTAAAATGCGTCTAATGTGGCGGGTATCGACCATTAGATATACCGCTGCTGCTGGCTAGCCTACTTGTAGGTGAAAGGGAGAGTCGAGTGCGTAAACCTTGCCCTGCCAGTACAAAGCCTCTATGCTACCAAGACTCTTGCAATGCCTCCTCGGGGTAATACACGGATACTGGGGTCCAGTATTCCAGGCTAATTTGCAAGGGATCTCGGAGCAACAAGGGCCCTAGAGATGCAGAGTGCAGGCCCACCGGCGAGTGGATACGCCCTGGCTCTCATCAACCTTGCCCCAGCTATGGGATATTAGCCCCACTGCCTTGTGGGTGACTTTGGAAAGTCAAAGGTTATGGAAGTAAATCCAGAAAGAAAATCCGGGTAGATGGAACTCGTAAGCTCATGCAGTCGTCTAAGGGATGGAAAACCCCTACAGAATAACCCGACCCTTCACGTAGAAGGTTTTGCTTAGGGTTAACGACCCTAACAAGTAAAATCAAAGAGCTGAAGAGCTCTGAAGGGAAAAGACGGCCATTGTTCCAATTTTTAGGGGGTATCTTTTGATAGTCTACATACAAAGAATGAGCAAAAGAACAGCTAGAACATATAGAAAGGCTGACAATAATGAATCTAATTGTTGTTTATTGTTATTTCATTCCCTTAGTCAAGAATTCATCATAGAGACAATTTGGACCAATGAGATCTGCACCTTCTAAATCAAAACATTTGATTTAAGTTGGGAGTTAATTATCTAAAATTCAATTGAATTTAACAACTACTACATTATATTTTAAAATTTTAATTATGTACAACTAAGACTATTCTCAATTTTTTGTGACAATATTCTCAAGAAAGTGAGGACTGAAAAATCTATTCAGTTTTAATTTTCCATTGATAAAGTTCCCAGTTACAACTCTCATCACAGGGATACATGTACTTATAAAATCAAATATGATTGATATAAAAGCTGTGTGAAGTTTGTTTCCAGATCCCACATTTTGATATATCTGTAAAATTCATGAATAAATAGCTTTAAACTACAAAAAGCAATATTTAAAAAAAAATGAGAAATAAAATGACCACTACAATAATTATGTTGGAAGGCAAAATTATTTTTTAATAGATGACTACTTATCATATATATACTTAATTTGTAGTGTTCATATACATTAACTTTCATTTTAGTGGGTAATTACTCATCAATTGAGGTGCTCCTTAATTGGAGAAAGATTCTAAAAAACATAACTTTACAGAAAGAATGAAAACTGCAGTTGCTCTCCCCAATCTCAATAGGTATAAACTACAAAAGCAACAATTTTTTTTTCAATAATTATGTTGGTACACATTTTTTTTATATAGAAGACTACTTGTCATATACTAAATGTCACATTTTAAATGTTCAGAAACATTTACTTTGATTTTAGTGTAAAATTACTCATCAATTGAGGTGCTCCTGAATTGGAGGAAGATTCTAAAAACAGAACTTTACAGAAACAATGAAAACTGCCGTTTCTCTCCCCAATCTTATGTATCCCCATTGACATTGTTTACCGCGAAAGTTGACCTACATATTATCTGATTATAGCCTCAGATTCAAGCATTTCATGTTGGTGTGTGAATCATCTACACTAAAGCAAACATCATTAGGTTTATATTTAACAAATACGGATTTTAACTTAGTATACAAGTACTGTGAATGATTTTTATAATGATTCTGAATAAAGGATATCCCTGTGTAGTGTGGCATTCCAACAATGACGTCACTAGGTTAGATATATTTAGAATATTTCGTAATACTGATTTTTCCGGACTGTAAAAGAAACGTATATAGTGTAAGGGAAAGCTCAATATACGATAATTTCATGAGAAACAGAAGGGAAATGTGTAAAAAATGTATTTAAAGTCAATCTGTTCTCCTTGTCATCAATTTCAGTATGACATTTTGAAGGGGTTTCCAAACTATCAAAACAAAATGATTGACGTGAGGGAATGATACTCTGGCCAACCCCATTAGGGAATTGACGGCTTGAAGCCGTCTTTCCCCAAAAAATCATGTTACAGAAACAGCAACGAAGAAATTTCTGGAAATGTTCATGGATAGGATCAATGTAGTAATCAATGCACTATATTGTTTCTATAAAGAAGTGATAACTGATAACCCTTATAAGATTCAGATATCAAGTCAGTACAATAGGTTTATGATTGCATTTAATGCAAATCTTAAATCTTTACCCAAAATTGTAGAGTTGAGAAGTCTGACTGAAGGACATATCGTTTCTTTGGACCCTGCTATGCTATTCAATAGACACAAATGTTTTTATTTATAATCAGCTTTGAAATGAACCCGACATTGATCAGTCTGTTCAAGTTATTTTCATAAATTTCAGCGGTTTTCATCTTAATAATTTTGTCAAAAAGATTTAGATTATCGACATAAATATATATATATATGATATAATGAAACATTTAAAAAGGTGTTATAAAGGTTTAAAACTAAAAATTGTCAGAACAACATTGTTTGATTTAGTACTCATCTGTAAGCCGGTGTCATATGGTATTTTGAACCCCCTAAAAAGTGAACCCGGGGTCAAAATACCATGCGGTAAAATGACCCCGGGGTCATTATACCGCATGGTATTTTGACCCCGGGGTCATTTTTCACATATGGTATTTTGAACCCCCTGCGGTATATTGAACCCCCCTGTTTTTCATAAATAGTATTGCAGATAATCTAATTTACAATTTATTGGCTATCATTTTTTTTAATTTGTGGTTTTAAGTAGGGGTTCAATATACCGCAGGGGGGTCAAAATACCATGGCTAAGCAAAATTTTCAAAATATCTTTTCCAGCATGTTTAACACATACAAACCACTTATTGGAGTATTATAACTATGTTAAGAAGTCAGAATAGCTTGAATTTTTGAAATTCAAGGTCTATAGTAGGGGGTTCAATATACCGCAGGGGGTTCAAAATACCAGGCTGAGTAAAATTTTCAAAATATCTTTTCCAGTTTATTTAATACATATAAACTACTTATTGAAGTATTATAGCTATGTTAAGGAGTTAGAATAGCTTGAATTTTTGAAATTCAAGGTCTATAGTAGGGGGTTCAATATACCGCAGGGGGTTCAAAATACCATGGCTAAGCAAAATTTTCTAAATATCTTTTCCAGCATGTTTAACACATACAAACCACTTATTGTAGTATTATAACTATGTTAAGCAGTCAGAATAGCTTGAATTTTTGAAATTCAAGGTCTATAGTAGGGGGTTCAATATACCGCAGGGGGTTCAAAATACCATGGCTAAGTAAAATTTTCAAAATTTCTTTTCCAGTTTATTTAATACATACAAACTACTTATTGAAGTATTATAGCTATGTTAAGGAGTTAGAATAGCTTGAATTTTTGAAATTCAAGGTCTATAGTAGGGGGTTCAATATACCGCAGGGGGTTCAAAATACCATGGCTAAGCAAAAGTTATTTGAAAATTTTACTTTGCCATGGTATTTTGACCCCCTGCAGTATATTGTACCCCTACTCTAGACCCTTAATTTCCAAAAATCTGGCAATCCGAACTCTTTTATGTAGTTAGAATTCACCAATAAGTAGTTTGTATGAATTTAACTTGCTGGAAAAGATATTTTTAAAATTTTACATGCCATGGTATTTTGACCCCCCCTGCGGTATATTGAACCCCCTTACTCTAGACCTTTAATTTAAAAAAATTCTGGCAATTCTAACTTTTTATATAGTTAGAATACACAAATAAGCAGTTTGTATGCATTAAACTTGCTGGAAAAGTTCTTTTGAAAATTTTACTTTGCCATGGTATTTTGACCCCCCTGCAGTATATTGAACCCCCTACTCTAGGCCTTTAATTTCCAAAAAATCTGGCAATTCTTACTCTTTTATGTAGTTAGAATTCACCAATAAGTAGTTTGTATGTATTAAACTTGTTGGAAAAGATATTTTTAAAATTTTACTTTGCCATGTATTTTGACCCCCCTGCAGTATATTGTACCCCCAACTCTAGACCTTTAATTTCCAAAAATTTGGCAATTCTTACTCTTTTATGTAGTAAGAATACACCAATAAGTAGTTTGTATGTATTTAACTTGCTGGAAAAGATATTTTGAAAATTTAACTTTGCCATGGTATTTTGACCCCCTGCGTATACTGAACCCCCTACTCTAGACCTTTAATTTCCAAAAATCTGGCAATTCTAACTGTTTTGTGTAGTTAGAATTCACCAATAAGTAGTTTGTATGTATTTAACTTGTTGGAAAAGATCATTTCAAAATGTTACTTTGCCATGGTATTTTGACCCCCTGTGATATATTGAACCCCTTTCTCTAGACAATTCAACAATTTCTGGCAATTTTAACTCTTAAATGTAGTTAATATACACCAACAAGTAGTTTGTATGTATGAAACTTGATGGAAAAGATATTTTGAAAATTTAACTTTGCCATGGTATTTTGACCCCCTGCGGAATATTGAACCCCCTACTCTAGACCTTTAATTTCCAAAAATCTGGCAATTCTTACTCTTTTATGTAGTTAGAATTCACCAATAAGTAGTTTGTATGTATTTAACTTGCTGGAAAAGATAATTTCAAAATGTTACTTTGCCATGGTATTTTGACCCCCTGCGATATATTGAACCCCTTACTCTAGACAATTCAAAAATTTCTGGCAATTTTAACTCATAAAATGTAGTTAATATACACCAACAAGTAGTTTGTATGTATTAAACTTGATGGAAAAGATATTTTGAAAATTTTACTTTGCCATGGTATTTTGACCCCCCTGCGGTATATTGAACCCCTTACTCTAGACCTTTAATTAAAAAAATTCTGGCAATTCGAACTCTTTATGTAGTTAGAATACACAAAAAGTACTTTGTATGTATTTAACTTGCTGGAAAAGATATTTTGAAAATTTTACTTTGCCATGGTATTTTGACCCCCCTGCGGTATACTGAACCCCCTACTCTAGGCCTTTAATTTCCAAAAATCTGGCAATTCTAACTGTTTTGTGTAGTAAGAATTCACCAATAAGTAATTTGTATGAATTTAAGTTGCTGGAAAAGATATTTTTAAAATTTTACTTTGCCATGGTATTTTGACCCCCCTGCGGTATATTGAACCCCCTTACTCTGGACCTTTAATTAAAAAAATTCTGGCAATTCTAACTTTTTTATATAGTTAGAATACACAAATAAGCAGTTTGTATGTATTAAACTTGCTGGAAAAGTTATTTGAAAATTTAACTTTGCCATGGTATTTTGACCCCCCTGCGGTATATTGAACCCCCTTCTCTAGACCTTTAATTTCCAAAAATCTGGCAATTCTTACTCTTTTATGTAGTTAGAATTCACCAATAAGTAGTTTGTATGTATTTAACTTGCTGGAAAAGATCATTTCAAAATTTTACTTTGCCATGGTATTTTGACCCCCTGCGATATATTGAACCCCTTACTCTAGACAATTCAAAAATTTCTGGCAATTTTAACTCTTAAATGTAGTTAATATACACCAACAAGTAGTTTGTATGTATTAAACTTGCTGGAAAAGATATTTTGAAAATTTTACTTTGCCATGGTATTTTGACCCCCCTGCGGTATATTGAACCCCTTACTCTAGACCTTTAATTAAAAAAATTCTGGCAATTCGAACTCTTTATGTAGTTAGAATACACAAATAAGTAGTTTGTATGTATTTAACTTGCTGGAAAAGATATTTTGAAAATTTTACTTTGCCATTGTATTTTTACCCCCCTGCAGTATATTGAACCCCCTCCTCTAGGCCTTTAATTTCAGAAATTCTGGCAATTCGAACTCTTTTATGTAGTTAGAATACACCAATAAGTAGTTTGTATGTATTAAACTTGTTGGAAAAGATATTTTTAAAATTTTACTTTGCCATGTTATTTTGACCCCCTGCAGTATATTGTACCCCCTACTCTAGACCTTTAATTTCCAAAAATCTGGCAATTCGAACTCTTTTATGTAGTTAGAATACACCAATAAGTAGTTTGTATGTATTAAACTTGTTGGAAAAGATATTTTTAAAATTTTACTTTGCCATGTTATTTTGACCCCCCTGCAGTATATTGTACCCCCTACTCTAGACCTTTAATTTCCAAAAATCTGGCAATTTTTACTCTTTTATGTAGTAAGAATACACCAATAAGTAGTTTGTATGTATTTAACTTGCTGGAAAAGATATTTTGAAAATTTTACTTTGCCATTGTATTTTGACCCCCCTGCAGTATATTGAACCCCCTACTCTAGGCCTTTAATTTCAGAAATTCTGGCAATTCGAACTCTTTTATGTAGTTAGAATACACCAATAAGTAGTTTGTATGTATTAAACTTGTTGGAAAAGATATTTTTAAAATTTTACTTTGCCATGTTATTTTGACCCCCCTGCAGTATATTGTACCCCCTACTCTAGACCTTTAATTTCCAAAAATCTGGCAATTCTTACTCTTTTATGTAGTAAGAATACACCAATAAGTAGTTTGTATGTATTTAACTTGCTGGAAAAGATATTGAGATTTAATTATGCATCTGAATTCTTCAAAAATGTTAAATTGTCAATGATACCTTTAACTACCATTAAGTATTATCTTGAAGAAATAAAGTGGCAAGAGCTACTTATACCGAATTTATATCAAAGGTCAGCAAGATGAATATCCTTTTAATGTCAATCATTGTTTATATGATGCCCAACTGTATACCATTATTTCCGTTTGTTACTTAGTTTTAAGGAATTAAAATAGGGATAACATAAAAAATGTCTAGCTGGCACAAATATTTGTTTGAAGCCCTGCTATGTGCAAAAAAAAACCTTGGAGAACATATTAAACTAGTAGCTCTATTATAGTTTTCAAGATAAAAGGCAAAAATGAATGAAAAAAAGATAAAAATATTCATTTAAAGATGATTTACCCAATTAACTTCTTAGTAGATCTTGTCTTACTTATCATTTTTGCTTTTTAAAGTTTTTATCTATCTACTTTAATTTTCAAGATAATAGGCAACACCTTGATTAAAGGTAAATATCATTATTAAAGAGCAATTACTCCAATTAGGAACCGACTGATGATTTCAGCCTTTTAACTTATTTGTAGATCTTATCTTGCTTAAATTTTTTGGCTTCATAAAGTTTATGCCTATCTATTATAATTTTCAAGTGGTAATATTCTTTATTTAAGAGCAATAACTCCTAGTCATCTGACAGTTTTGAGATTTTATAGACAAAAGGTAAATCCCATCTTTCTCAATTTTTTAAATGAATGTAAGATTTTCTCTATCTACAGCAGTTTTCAAGAAAATAGACAAACTTCCATATAACCCCTATGTTCTACTTTTAGCCATGTTGACCATTTTGGTTGACAGGTGGAGTCATCAGACACATTTGTAAAATTAACACCCCATGATGGTTGTGGCCAAGCTTGGTTAAATTTGACCAAGTAGTTTCAGAGGAGATGATCTTTGCAAAAGTTAATGGACAAAAGATAACAGTTGACAGAGGTGAAGTGATAACAAAAGCTCACACTGGCTATATGGTAAAACAAATTGCAATTTGGTTAGAATTTTTTACAAACAGCAATAGGTCGAACCCAACACTTACAGTGAAGTCACAGTAATGAATGAGCGCTTAAATAACTTTGTAATAAATAAATAGAGGCTCTAGTTGCTTGCCTAGGTCTTTGTGCATAATCAACAATGGAGTCTAACCAACATTGTAGACAAGAATAGAATTCATGACAAAAATTTCTTTTTTGTTGATCTTGTATTGCTGATCATTTTGTCTGTTTTGTTTCTCTCTATCTTCTTTAGTCTTTACTCAAAACATTGGTATCAAACAGAATTTTAAGGCTTAAGATCACTATAGAAACAAGAATGTGTCCAAAGTACACAGATGCCCCATCCGCACTATCATTTTCTATGTTCAGTGGAACGTGATAATTGGATAAAATCTTTAACTTGGCATTAAAACTAGAAAGATCATATCATAGGGAACATGTTTACTAAGTTTCAAGTTGATTGGACTGCAACTACATCAACAACTAAATCGACCAAATTTTTGTACCTGAAGCAGGACAGACGAACTGACGGACGAACTAACTGACGAACCCACAAACCAGAAAACATAATGCCCATAAATGGGGCTTAAAAATATATGAAATAATAATAGGAGGGTACATTTACCCTGTTGTTTTGATCAGATTAACCTGTGTTTGCTCTACCCAACTTCCTGGAACCAGTGTGCTCTAATTTGCAATTAATCAGGTCAAGAACTGTAGATTTCCTGACCTCAATCTATATTTCATAGTAATTTCCCAAATAGAAGGTAAACATGGCTTTAAAAACTGACCAATCAACTCAATGAACTACAATGCATTGTGGGCTACTATGAGTTTACTACTAATTAAAACACGTAAAATGATAAATGTTAGTTCAGCCAATGTATTCAATGTAAAATATATAATATTATCTTCAATTTGCATGCTCAGATTAAAATGATATTGTTGATTGGTTTCACAATTCAACTTTCTTTTTTGCCTTGTAAAAGGAGTTGAACAGGTTTTTTATTGTTATGCATTGTACCTTGGCCTTAATTTAATGTGAAATAGTGAAATTTCCAATGAAGTAACCAATGTCCAGTAAAAAAATCATATGAGCTCTTTGAAACCTGTCAAAATGGTTTGAAAGAATTGGTAACACGCCTGTCTTTATATATATGCTTTTGTATTTTTTTTGTATCGAAAAACACAAAAAATGTGTTATAAAACATGGGGACAGTAAATAATTTAACATATTTTTGTACACTTTTCTTCATAGATGAAGTGTCTGTTGCCAATTTTATCCCAAAATGCATTTATCAATAAAAGTGAACCAGTCCTGGTAGAGTCTTACATTCTGCCTTTATGAATGAGCATCAACATTCTGAATGAAACTGGCCTTTATGGAATTTAAGTTGCTTTCAATTTAAATACATATTATGGGAAAATAAAGTATAATGAAGTCAAAATTTATCAACTTTTATTTTTGTTATACGAAATAATTTTTTTGCAAGCATGGGGATCTTTGATGTAGATCACCAATGATTTTCAAAATAATAAACAAAACTTGCATTTCACCTCCATTGATCTATTTTTAGCCATGTCGGCCATCTTTGTTGACAGCCAAGTCATCTGACACATTTTCCCACCTAGATACCCAAATGTTGATTTGGGCCAAGCTTGGTTAAACTTGGTTTAGTAGTTTAGGAGGAAAAGATATTGGTAAAAGTTAATGGACGAAGACAATAAACACCTTGAAGTGATTACAAAAGCTCACCTGGCCCAGAGGACCAAGTGAACTAAAAATGAAACTCAGTAAAATAAACATGTTTTGGAGCAGATCTTGTAATTATAGGCACATTTTGGCACATGAATCCAAACTTTCAAAATAAATAAAATGGTTACATCAGTTATCTTATGTTCTTCTGAAGTATTTGCTTAAAATAAGAGTGAGAAAAGAATGTTAGGAAAATGACCTTTTTACCTTTTGGCATTCTCAATATTGATAATATGGGTAACATATTGCAAAGTGAGGAAAAGAAAAAATAGAATAAAATTAAAATATCTGCACAAAATTTTGGAAACCTCTGGAGAAAGACCTAATCTGTCTAAAATTAAAGGTGAAGTGAATTTCAGTACAATACAATGCAAAAGTTTTCAGGTTGCCTTTTTGGCAACCTAATGTGAACAAATAAAAAAATAAATGGAAAATTTGTTGATGCCTTCTTGTATGTAACCTTTAAAAGAGGCATAACTCAAGAACAGTAAAAGTGACACCACAGAACTTAAACTATGTTTTGTGGTAATAAAAAATGTCTACAAGTTTCATAACCTTTGGTTGAGGCAAACTAAATTTATAGAAGGGAAACCAATTTTGGGAAGAAGGTATAGACATACAAGGGTAACAATTAATGCCCCTCCAGTGACAAAGGTGGCATAAAAGATTATTACCATTATATAAAGCCCGTTTTTCTCTGTCATGTTTTTTTGTCATCTTATCATGTTCCTTTTCCTGTTCTTCAATAATCAACAAGACACCCATAATCTGCACTGCGGTTGGTTGTTTGTTTGGTTCTGAAATACAATTATTACAGCTATGTGATATTCTGTATAATATAGTATCATTAATGTTTGATACAGTTCTAACATAAAGAATCCAATTTAGTTATAAACTTTAATCTCAAATTAAATATGGATTATCTCCCTTATGTTAAATAACTACTCATAATTTTAGCAAACTAATTTAGTTGTCATATCAGGTGATCAATAAAGATGTGGTGGTTTATTTGTCTTAAAATGAGTGGAAAATGATCTTTTTAAATTTTTAAACATTTTTTTTTTACTTTAAATAACAAAATCACAATTGGACTTAAAATGCACTTTTTAATCAGTAGACCTTACATAGATCATGTCAAATGTTATAATTTCGTTGAAGGATGGAATTTTTCTTTTTTCTTTTGATTTCTTTACTTTTTAAATAAGGCTACTGATCATGACTCTTTCAGTTTAAAGTATATTATTCCACATCTTATATTGGAAATTTCCAATTAAAACGATAGTCTTTTCATTTCACTTTTGCATTTCTTAATGACATTTTTACAATAAATTGACAACTTTAAAGGAAAAGAATGTACAAATAGTATGTGTGATTATCAGGGGCTATTCAGGGTTGAAATGAAAGCAATATTTTTGAGTTATTGTCCGAAAACTGGAAAATTCCCCCTTTTTATGAATAAAATCCCAAAACTCGGAAACATAAAATCTAAAATTTATAAAAATCCAAAGGGAGCTTACGTACATAGATATAAACATTTTACCAAAGTTTAATGCCAACTGGTTAAAAATGTTTTCAAGTTTTTGTCCTACATGTTGACTATGAATGGAAACACAGACGGGCTAACATACAATATTATAATATAATATATCACGTAAATGGGATAATAAAAACTAGACACTTTAAGTACTTTGCTGAACATTTTTGCTGTTTACAGTTTATCTTAATCTATAATAATATCAAATGAATATTCAAGATAACCTAAAACTGCAAGATTTCCTTTAAATTACCAATTGAGTGGCAGCAACCCAACAATGGGTAATTAGATTGTTAACACTAATAGAACTTGACCTAATAAAAATTATTATCCCATGTCAGATTTGCTCTAAATGCTTAGTTTTTGAAATAAAACCAAAAAATCTGCATTTTATTTCTAGGTTCTATTTTTAAGAATGGCAACCATGCTTTTTGACGAAACAAAAAATTAAACACAAACTTTATTCTAGATACTCTAAGGATCATTCAGCTTTAGTTTGGTTGGAATTGGTTCAGCAGTTTCAGAGAAGAAGATCCTTGCAATAGTTGAAACCAGACGGACAACAGAATGATGCCAAATGATGGCTAAAGCTAAAGATTACAGTTCCTTGGGAATGATGAGCTAAACACATTTAAATTCGTCATTTAAGGGAAATTACTCCTATAAGTTTGTACCAAACACCTCTACTATAATTCATTTTGCTTGTTTAAATTTCATAAAATTATGACAAATTGTTTACTAACCCTTTGACAATAAAATAAAAATAAAAAAAAACTTGAACCACACTCTTTATCAGAAAAAATTCATTGGATATCATGGATATATAGCAATTTGATGAAACACTAATTTTGATCATGGAGAAGCTTTATTAGAACTTGATAAAAATGCTCATCTGATTTTTACAGAGTTATCTCCCTGTAGTGTTATGTACCACCTAAAAATATGACTTATTTAAAATCTTCTCAATAGACTCTGTAAATGCATGTCTCTTTCAAGCAGTATCAAAATTTGCAATCACTTACCATAACAAAGTGCATCTAGTATTTTTTCCACATGCCTTTTGGCATTTGGGCTAGTAGCCATCTCTAAAACTGCTTGTGCAGCTGTAGATTCTGTAATGGAAAAAGCATAGAACAAGGAATTATTTGAATCTAGAATAAAAAATTGATGAGAAATGTATGATGAAAGAAGGACGAAAGATACCAGAGGGAAAGTCGAACTCATAAATCAAAAATAAACTGACAACGTCATGGCTAAAAATGAAAAAGACAAACAGACAAACAATAGTACACATGACACAACATAGAAAACTAAAGAATAAGCTACACAAACCCCACCAGAAAACTAGGGGTGATCTCAGGTGCTCTGGAAGGGTAGGCAGATCCTGCTCCACATGTGGCACCCCTCATGTTGCTTATGTGATAACAAATCTGGTAAATAGTCTAATTCGGTAGGTCACATTCATGAAAGGGAACTAACAACTAAAGAGGGTTACCCATTCAAGGTTAATTTTATTTTCTGACTTATTTAAGTCTGAACTAACTGCATGGCTAACCCTCTTAAATTGGGTTAGTTTTGGTCCAGATTTCTGATCAATTTTCCAGAATTCAAAATTATTCCAGATTCAATTAATTCCTTGTTATAAAGGTAAGGTGTTTTAAATCACAAATAACTCCCGCACATATATGATACTTAAGTATTACTCTTAAATTTTACATATGAGAAATCCAATTCAACTGAATAGACCACTTTCGAGTTCATCCGTCACCGGAAAAAACTCGTCAATTATACGCGCCTTTATGACGTCATTTACCAGATAGAGGAGATTGCCTGTATCCCTGCACTATTGACGTTCATCAAGCGTCTTGGTGATCGCCATTGTGCAGGATAAACTAGAAATAATGGTTGTTCTGTAGGTACTTAATGACAATTCCCTAATGACATCAATGCTGATTGTCAATTTTGATAATTCAATTTGTCGTATAATTCTTACAATATAGAATTAGTTTTCCAAACACTCGCTCAAAATTGGAATGGAAGAGACGCCGCCCCTAAACGCACAAATGACGTTCACTAAAACCAGAGTTTTTGACGGAAATGCATCGAACTCGAAAGTTGTCTATTCTTTTGTGTAATTTATTTTTAAATGTATAATCATCTAAAATTGAACAAGAGTGCACACGCTGAAATGTCTCGCCTTCTATACTAATCATTGATATTATGTTGATAGTCCTAAGTATAAAGCTAAGCTTTATTACAACTGTCACATAAACTTAACATTAACCAAGATAACTAAACAAAGACCAATGAACCTTGAAAAAGAGGTCCAGGTCAGATGAACCATGCCAGGCAGACAGGTACAGCTAACAATGCTTCTATACAACATATATAGTTGACACATTACTTATAGTTTAAGAAAAATAGACCAAAACACAAAAACTTAACACTGTGCAATGAACCGTGAAAATGAGGTCACAGTTAAATAAAACCTGCTGGACTGACATAAAGATCATAAAATATTTCCATACACCAAATATAGTTGACCTATGGATATTAGCATTAGATTAAAAGACCAAAACTCAAAAATTTAACTTTGACCACTGAACCATGAAAATGAGGTCAAGGTCACATGACATCTGCCCGCTAGACATGTACACTTAACAATCATTCCATACAACAAATATAGTAGACCTATTGCATATGGTATGAGAAAACAGACCAAAACACAAAAATTTAACTATAACCACTGAACCATGAAAATGAGGTCAAGGTCAGATGACACCTGCCAGTTGGACATGTACACCTTACAGTCCTTCCATACACCAAATATACTAGCCCTATTGCTTATAGTATCTGAGATATGGACTTGACCACCAAAACTTAACCTTGTTCACTGATCCATGAAATGAGGTCGAGGTCAAGTGAAAACTGTCTGACAGACACGAGGACCTTGCAAGGTACGCACATATCAAATATAGTTATCCTATTACCTATAATAAGAGAGAATTCAACATTACAAAAAATTTGAACTTTTTTTTCAAGTGGTCACTGACCATGAAAATGAGGTCAAGGACATTGGACATGTGACTGACGGAAACTTCGTAACATGAAGCATCTATATACAAAGTATGAAGCATCCAGGTCTTCAACCTTCTAAAATATAAAGCTTTTAAGAAGTGAGCTAATGCCGCTGCCGGATCACTATCCCTATGTCGAGCTTTCTGCAACAAAAGTTGCAGGCTCGACAAAAACTATGACATGAAAAAGCATACAGATCAATCTTCTGTGCTCACATACATTCCCTTCAGAAGGTGCAATTGGTACAAAAATTTCACCAAATTTTAAACATTTTTTTTATTACAAATTTTATCTATTACACTATTAGTTGTAACTTTATGGTACAAATATAAACCAAAAAATGATTGATTTTAGCCTCAGATAAATTTTAAAATGTGAAAAGGTTTCTTCAAGACTCCAGGTCTGAAAAGTGCAGAAAATCATTGTATTTTGACAAAATATCTAAAATGGGCTGAATTTTAAGCCTAGAATGGTACTAACATTGATTTTGTTTTTTAATTAAAAATAACATATTTTAACTATTACATTGCTATATATTAATGGAACTTATGGTCCTACATCCTGTCGATATGCTGTACTTTAATTTTATCATTGCACAAGGTCATGCTTTCCTTAAATCCATTGAATGTGTACTAATTGATACCTGAATCTGGACTTTCATAAATTATTTATTAGTTTTCATTGCCTTTGAACTAGATTACAATAACTGAGAGAATTCTAAAATGAATAGTTTGTGTTTTATCTTAGTTTTTTTTTTTGGGGGGGGGGGGGGGCTTTGTGCTGCTCTGATGAGTGAAGATATTTCTAACTTATTTTAACAATTTGTTCTTATATTGTGCTGCCCAAAGCCAGGAGCGAGTGATTCAGCAGTTGTCATTAGTTGCTGACCATCATACATGTCTTTCATTTATTGTTTTGTCATAAATAAAGTGGTAGGTTTTTTAGTTGAATTCTTTCACATTTCGTCATCAAAACCCTTAATAACTGACTATTTTGGCCATCGCCCATCTTATTTCATACTATTTCATGCATGTTTTTAAATTATTATATCTCCAGAGCAATCTCAAGGATAGGTATTTTTTCTGGCTTACTTAATCCATTTTTTTTCAACAAATGTATTACAATATATCAACTTTTTTGTTATATTGAAACTAACCAGTGAACTTACTTTTTGTTTTTCGTTCATATTTTTATATAAATAAGGCCGTTAGTTTTCTCGTTTTAATTGTTTTACATTGTCTTATAGGGGCCTTTTATAGCTGACTATGCGGTATGGGCTTTGCTCATTGTTGAAGGCCGTACGGTGACCTATAGTTGTTAATGTCTGTGTCATTTTGGTCTCTTGTGGACAGTTGTCTCATTGGCAATCATACCACATCTTCTTTTTTTATATTACTTACTGTAGAATACATCTTAAACAAACTTTGTTTTAACTATAGGTGACACTTATTGATTCATAAGAATTAAAAACTTATATTTACCAATATAAGGGCGATTGTATTCTTCTTGAAAAGATATTGTTGATCCACTCTGCCTTGACAATTCCATGTCATACTCTGTTATATCTTCAACTGGTTGAGTTACACATGCTACAGCACCTTTTTAACATATATATACAAATGTATATACAGAGTACATGATAAATTAAGGACATGATAGGGAAAGTTAGGAGTGTTTGCTGATCTTGTTTTTATCAGATGTTGGGAATCCTCTAGTTTTATCCATGTACATGATTTATTGACATTAAAAATTTGCTTTCCAACTCCTACCTTTCTTTCATAGTTTTATCACATAAAATTGAAAAAAAACATATATGAATATCTTATAAAATACATAAGAGTTCAAAAAGGGTAAATCTTTGTTTCACTTTCAATGTTTTCATTCTTTTCCTTTTAATGGCTGAACTAGTGGTGGATCCAGAAATTTTCATAAGGTGAGGGGGAGGATGGTCTCCACTGACCGCCTAAGAGGGGGCCCACTCCAGTCATACCTTAGTGACTCCTTATATAATCAACCAATTTTTTTCTAAAAAAGAGGGGTGCATGGATTCAAAGCTGCATTCAGTGAGGTTGAATAAATCATTTCAAGTGAATAACTCATAAGCAATATTTTTTTTATAGCTTATTTGAACTAAACTGACTGTTTGGCTGCTAAAAGTGAATTACTATTTGACTTTCACTTTCATTAGTAATTGAACAAAAAATTATTATTTTTATTTTTATGTATATCTCGGAGCAAATGCCCCTTTAAAGATGTTTATTTAAAAATGTGCTGATATGTACTTGAACATAACAGATCTATAACTGTAAGAACAGTTAAATCCTGTATGAACTATTATCTTCTGAGCTGTTATAAGTCAGTGGTTACATACACAACTCACCAATTTCTTCTGATTCATGTGAAAGCTGATCTTGCTGAGGTGGCTAAAATAAAAGAGGAATATTACTCGTGTATAATGCAAGTTCATACAAAATTAACTAGGAAACAGACATGTCAGTAAGCCCCCCCCCCCCCCCCCCCTGATGCATACAATGCAAATGTTCATAAGTTATCTATTTTATCATAATAAATTTTGACAACAGCAATCTATTCAGGATGTGTTCTTAATTCATATATGTTCTGTAAAATCCAAGCACCATGTATGCCTACAGTGGGAGATCCATTTTTTAAAATGGCTTGATCCGCCCCTGCCCTGTTAAAATCCAACCACCATGTATTTTGGTGGGCATTTTCATAAATGGACCATATATTTGGTGGGCATTTTCATAAATGGACCATATATTTGGTGGGCATTTTCATAAATGGAGGCAACAGAAAATTTTGACACAGAGGATGATACCTTTTAATTTTTAAAAAACCTTGCAACAAAAATGAGTCTCAAAATTCATAATTCTTAAACAATTACTATGTTTTTACACAATTTTGACTTGAGGAAACGTTTTGGAATGTATAATATATAGGTAGAATGTATAAGAAGATGTGGTATGAGTGCCAATAAGACAGCTCTCCATCTTAGTCACAATGCCTATATTGTATATCAATTTTCAATGACATCAAACCATAAGAAGATACTCTCTTGAAATTTTTTTCTTCAACAAAGAGTAAGTTTTTTTTTCCAATTTTTACCATTTTTTTAATTTGCCATTCACTTTAAAATAACTTAAGACACCTATATATATTTATATATACAACTCTTTTAAACATCAACCCAATAATGTTAGATCTGTACAAAAAATTTGCGAAAGCAAATTTACAGATCTAACATTGTTGGGTTGATGTTTAGACGGGTTGTATATACAGAATGTACACAGCCATGTATTACCATTACTGCTTGTGATCAGATGGATAAATCTGTTGTAGAGTTGTCACTGGTTCAGACGTACTAATATATATATATTGGTGAAATTGGAATCATTAATCAGGGAAGAAACATTTTGCAAAAAAAACCTATCATAAAAAGATTTATCTTTTTTTAAATTAAACAATCAAATTTCTCAAAAAAATGCTATGAATATCAACATAATACCCAAAACGATTGTGCATAATTTCATTGACCTCTCTATAAATATACCATATCATTTTTACTCACAACTAATATTACTTCAGGAATCAATTTGGAATACATGTACCATATTATACCTTTATATAAATTTTCATTGTAATCCCATCAGAGAAGGAACTTTCTCATGTATTCATGATAAAATTTATGATTTTTTTCACAAAAATTGAGTTTCTTCCTTTATCAATGAGCCAAATTTCACCAAAACATACTCTGCACATAGACTGTCATAGTATTAGGAGGCCAATGAAATATTTCACAGTCTGTGAAATATTTCATTGGCCTCCTATCTTAACTTTTGGACATTTTGTGTTAACAAAACTGAAAACTGTAGGACTCATACATCCTTTTTAAGAGTCAAATTACTTATTTTAAAATAAACAGCTAAAACTCTTATATATTTGAAGTCAATTGATAGTTTCAATCATTTTAGATTTTGTAAATCATGTATCATTGATCACTTTGTTTATAATTTCTGTCTAGTTTATATTTTTTAAATAATAGTCAGAATAATTAAAATACCCCTTATAAGTCAAATATAGTCATTTTTAAAAGGACAATGACTCTTATAAGTAGTCCTCTTATGGTTTCAATCATATGAGCATTTTTATGTATTGTTGATCAGTTTAGCTGTGTTCACTTTCCAGATAAAAGTACCACATTTAAACATTTTAGTAGATCTTGATTTGCTGAAAAAATACATTTTCATATTCTGTGAAACATTTATTTATATTTTGGTGTCTTCAACCTATGCCAACATTTCAAAAATATATATTTAACCAATGCCAACATTTGAAAAATATATATTTAACCTATGCCAACATTTGAAAAATATATATTTAACCTATGCCAACATTTGAAAAATATATATTTAACCTATGCCAACATTTCAAAAATATATATTTAACCTATGCCAACATTTCAAAAATATATATTTAACCTATGCCAACATTTCAAAAATATATATTTAACCTATGCCAACATTTCAAAAATATATATTTAACCTATGCCAACATTTCAAAAATATATATTCAACCTATGCCTACAAACATAACGCAATAGGTGTAATGATTCATTACCTGTTAAATACAGTCAGTATTGTAAAGCTTTAAAACTTACTCCTTCAGGGTGAAGAGTGAAATACTTATTATGAATTATGTTGATATATGAAAAAAAGGTTAAATAAATATTACAATAGAACACTCTTGTGTTCAAAAGCAGATATTCAGACTACTTGTTTTCCCTACCTTACAGGGTAAAATATTTTGCCCCATTACATCCATTTTCTTTTTATATAAGACTTAGTTATAGCTCATGAAAGGTCACTTTCTAAAATTTTAGCAAATTCTAGATTTTTTACCTTCCTATTTGAAACAAAAATAACACCAATGCAAATATAAGGTAAAAGTCTGAATCAGCGTTTAATAACCTTTCAATATTTTTAAGCTTATTTTGTCCCTTAACCAATGCTCTTCTGACTTAAAGTATAAATTCTTAATTCTTGATTTTTCTTTTCATTTCACCAAATTACGTCCTTAAATCTGATATATATCTCTTAATTTAAATTTTATTTCATTCTGTTGTCAGTATTTACGAAATATGTGTATTTTTATAATAGAATACATGGAAATGCATAATAAAACACTAATGTAACACACATATATACAAAACACATTTTTTCATAAATACTGAACTGTGAAAAATACACTTTTCAACGTGAAACAGATTATTGTATGAGACAAAAGTATATGTATATGCTGTCATATGAATTGTATTGAAAATGAGTATCATTTTGTTTAGTCTGTCCTGTCATTAGATCATTAAGGCTACAGTTTTTACCAAAAACGGTATTGTTCATGGCCAACTAATAGAAAGCTGGTATTTCTTTTACAGCTCAAAGAATCTAACTTAAAAATTGTGTAATGGGGCATGGAAGTTTAGATCAAAAATAATCATGGCATAGTAGTTGTAATCATGTGCTTTTTATGACCTTATTGTGTTGTTCTCTGTTTGTTTACTGTCATTATATGTTATGTGATTTTGATATAGCAATTATGTTTGCTTCTGCAATATAATATTCATTCATTCATTTTTCCCATGCATTTGATGTGATTCTACGTTTAGAAAAAATATCATCAAATATTTTCATCATATATTTGTATTATATTCAAATGATACTGGTATATCATGAACATGCATGAAATATTTACCACTGGATGTTAAGCAACCTTCAATCATCAATTGTTTTATTATGTTAATTTCTAATACAAAACATAGAGTTGCCTTAATTTTGACTATTACAAGTATAAACAAAAATAGTCATGTGTACACTTAACGCCAATTTTAAACTGGTTGTAAATTGATTGGCCTCTAATTATTTTTGGCTTTTATAACACTTAATCTGTTATATTTTATTCAACCTATGCCAACACTTTTTCATAAAATTTTATACCTAAATTTCAATATGGACCTGGCTTTGGGGTATTTAATGATGTTGAGATTGCAAAATGATTACCATATTCTTCTTTACATAGTCACAGTCTGAAAATTTCCTTGCATGCTCTGTCCATGGCACATCATTTGGTTCCCATTTTGCTAGTTCTAGGCCACAACAAAAGCATTTAACATGATCCTCAGAACCAGTATAATAAAATCCTGCTGTTGCAAGATCATCAGGTGATGGTACTTCTTTAGGCCACCCAAGAAAAGAATTCCGTCTTACTGTAAAACTATTCCATTTTTTCTGGCTTGTTCTACCGGTAGATAATTCTTGATGACTCAATCCAGTTGAAGGCTGTTCTGCAGCTGGAACTGACCCTGTCTTAAGAAGAAAAATAAAGAAACTAAGCAGTTTGTAGGGCAAACAGTATCTTAACATCAATGAATTTTGTAGACATGATATATATCTATATATAGTTGACCTATTGCTTGCAGTATCTGAGAAAAGGACCAAACTAATGAAACTAATTATATTAAACAATAAACCATGAAAATGTGGTCAAGGTCAGATGAAACCTGCAAGACTTGCATGCACACCTTACAATAATGCACTACACCACTTAAAGCTGCCTTACTGCTTAGTTTCTGTAAGATGGACCTAATCATGTAATATAAAATTATATCTATTGAAAGAGATACATGTACTTAATAGTCAGTTGACCATTGAAATTTTGAACACAAGTATCAACATCATAAACATCAATTTTGAGATTGTTTCACAGTAAGAAAAATATTGATCAGACACAAAGCTGTATGGTGACCTTTAGTTTCGTGAATGCATCGATGTTAATTAAACTCTGGTGAATACTTGTCCGATTGGCTATCTCATTAGACCCCCCTTACTACATCTCCTTATTATTTAAAACTACTTACTGGCTTTAAAGAACTGTAACCAGAGTCATTTGTGATACTTGTGATTGGTGTACCAGGTATATTTTTTGTAGTTGTCTCCGCAAATCTTTGTTGTTCACCTTGATTGTATACATTGTGAACATAAACCTCTTCAGGGGATACATTGCCTCTTACAGATGTGGTTCTATTGCCTATACTTTGAATGAAACTGCAACAGGGTGAGTTTCTTTTATGAGTATCAAACATATCATCAGTTAAACACAAATTTCCATACAGAATTATCCGGCACTTAAAACATACGATCTGCTCATTTTTATAAATAAATCCAGCAGCTGCCATTGTAGAAAAAGAGCGGACTGTTAGAGGGCATTGTGAGAAAGAGGCAAGACGCACTACTTCACAGTCAAATCTTTTCTGTAATAAAGCTGTTGAGAGACATTTGGAAGCCTCATCTAGAGAATTTGGATGGGAACCCATACTTCTTTTTCATCCAAGCTATAATTCAATATCTGTTCCTGAAATTAGAAGTAATTTGATTATTAGTCTAGTTTGGTTGTAGAAGTGTTTAATTAATTAAAATATTATTCATATTTGTAAACATTCTGCATTATATACAAAGAATATCTCCATGGTACAATTTACTGAATGTGTAAAATGAAAATTATCCATTATAATATATTACATATTTTTTATCTATCCAAGAATAACAGCAAATCAAAGTGCTGGATAGCACCTCTGGAAAGTTTGCAACTGTATATGTGTATTATTTGAAATAGGTTATAGACGTGTATTATTTCAAATATGTATTTAATCACAGTTTTGATTTTTCAAACTAAACCATTGCTTCGCCAGCAATTTAAAAAAAAACACTTTGTATGACCCATTTATGGACATTAGGTTTTCTGGTCTGTGTGTCCGTTCGTCTGTCTGTCCCATACAGGTTAAAGTTTTTGGTCGAGGTAGTTTTTGATGAAGTCAATTTGAAACTTAGTACAGACTAGAACACACCCATGATATTCCGGGAACGTGACTGAATTAAAGTATATACTAAAGTATAACTATGCGTAAGCCTTATTTTAGTATTGGAATTGTCATCTGATAAAATCATGCCGATTATAAGATGCACAGTTTTCTTTGCTTTCAAAATATCTCTGTTTGAACCCATCGACCTGAAACTTATCAATTATTGGTAATATTAATTATTTGGAAAAACAAAAGGTCCTGGATTGGAGTATTTTTTTATCAACAGCATTGTCCTATATTTATTAATTTAGTGATAAATAAAGTTGAATTCTTTGATTCGCTGTTTTATGTCATGCCTGCTTACAAATTGAAAACTGTACTATACGCCTTATTTTAAGTCCAGAGTTGTAGTATTCGTATTGTCATCTTAGAAGTCTTACTGCTTAAATTACTACAATAGGGAACAATTTGACAACGATTCAATTTAGTAGTGTCAACCCTGTGATTAGGACCCATGGATATAGTAAAATCCGAAATACAACGTTTGGTGGTGCGCCTGTCAGATGAGAAACGTACAGAACCGGTGAATATACTATTGGTATCGGTATCGGGTACGACCAGGGACTTGTATAAAATTATTGGCAATATTAATTATGTGGTAAACAAAAGGGTCTGGAGTGGTGACCGTGTAATTTTTAATCAACACCATTGTCCTATATTGGATATATATAAAATTGAATTCTTTGATTTGTCATTTTTACCCCATGACGGCTGACAAATTGGAACTCGTTATTTTAGTATTATAGATGTTCCTTATGATATAATCATTCTAATCTTAATGCCAAATTAGAGTTTTTACTCCATTCACCTGATAAATATATAACCGAAGAAAGCTGCAAGTCAAACTTATATATAAGGGTATATATACTTGATAGGATATACTGAAAATTTCACCCAGTTACATCTAGAATGGTAAAAGTGACGCAAACAAAATTTAAACTTGACTTGTGTTTTGTGGTTATAATAATTTCTACAGCACTTGTCTTTAGCTTGATCTCGGTCTTGATACACTGAACTATAATATTATCAGAAGATGATTACTCGTTGCTTTTAAATTATACGGATGATATAATACTAATTGTAATTAAGACAATGTATTTCTGTTGCCAGTTTTATCCACTTGAGCATGCTGAACGAGTGAAGGTCCTTATATCCACATTGGAATGTGAAAAAGCTAGTATTTAAATAATGGAATTAAAAGTTTTCAAATGATTTTTGGCATCAAGACTTTCAGATCGATGTCAGTTTGACAAAAAACAATGCATTTTTCTATCAAAGCCGGTATTTACCTTTACTCGTCCTTGGCTTGAGATATAAGCCATATAATTATCGATTATTTTATATTCTATCACTTGTGTATTGTTAAAATAAATCAAACCATTATCACTTGTCAATTATCCGACAACTCGGTAGGTCTTTTCACCACCGAACACCCCAAAAGTTTATTATTTTGTCTTTTATCGTTATCAATGTAAATTAAATATAAGGCCACACCAATTTAATTTCTTGTTCTACGGATTTTTGGACTCCAAAATTTGGGGCGAGCGAGCGATTTGAAAATTTTAATAAAAAAATATTTAATTTGCAAATTTTTGAGGCGAAGCTTGAAAAGTAAAGGCGAGCGATTATAATTTTTTTTTGTAAACATAAAATAGTAGGTTTTGACAATATTAAAGCTTGATTTATCACTTGTACTTTGACATTTCTTTAATTTCTGAAGTATTTTTTCCCTGTTCACCAAGAAATAATTAAATCTGGTCTATGTATGTGTGACTGACAATGAGACAATTCTCCATCCAAGTCATAATCAGTTTGGGGAATGTTATAAATATCCCTTTTACATGTTTTATGAGGGATAAATATAAGTTATAATATATTTGTTTGTACAAAAGGGCTCATATTTTCTCAGAGAACTATATATCTATCTGGTATTAAATGGTCAAAACATGTCCAAGAATTTTGTAATATTCCTGGACTTTAACCATGTTAACACATTTACTTTAACAGTTTAATATTATTCAAAATAAGTGCCTTCAGTGGACCCCTCTTTTAGAAAAAGTTGTTTAAAATATGATGTAACTCTCCTCTTTTTGAGTACAAAATTCTAAGTTTTCAAAGGTTTTGTATAGAAGAACTTTTGTATAGAAGAACTATACAAATCCTTGGTATTTCTATTTTCTTTTCTACATCAGTAAAATGACCCCTTGTCTGAGGGAGGATTGTTCTCAACCTGATAATAACAAACACAGGTCAAAATACGGCCTTTTATACAGGGCTTTGATACATACCAAACAGCAGGCTATAAAGGACCCCAAAATTATTAGCGTACACAAAACGAACAGGAAAACCAACGATCTAATTTATATATCATGTATATCTAAACGGGAAAATACAAATGAACAACATCAACAAACAATAACTGCTGAACGACAGGCCCCTCAATCAATCACGACAGGTGCATAAACATGCAGCGGCTATGGATAGTTTTGTTTTGCCAGCATACAATATAATTGCAGTCGAAGGCAAATCTTTCAGAAGTTCTTTGTACTTTATTCTAAAGCAAAGAACATTTTTTTAATAGGGAATATAAGTAAGGGGGAAAGTAACCAATTTTTTGTTCTTTAAATTTATATTGGAGCACTCCCGCTTTGGATAAATAGGTTTCATGCTGAAACAAATATTCTCACAGTATTTACAAAGTGTGGTGGGGTGCTTTTATGTTTAAAATCGTTATATACAGGTTAAGACTGTGATTTTAAAAACAAATGTTGATATCTTTTTATAATATTTACAAAAAAAAAAAAAAAAAACGGTGCGGGAAATGGACATGATTACATTTCCGGATGCGGGAAGCGGGAATATAAAAAAAATAAAAAAATTCTGTTTTGAAAAAAATAGGTGCGGGCGGGTCCGTCGAACAAGGAATCAAATTGGTGTGGCCTAAGATGTAACAACTTACCTGTTTTAAACTTTGATTTAGGTGTACAACTTATCAGTTTCCGCAGAATCACTAGTGTATTCTAAAAAGTAGGTGAGATCTTATCATAATACAAACGAGAATTGAACATGAAGTGGAAGGAACTGTTGCACCGAACAAATAAATTCAAACACAATTAAGATCATAATTGTCAAACAGGTGTTCAGGATGATTATCTCTTTAAAACATATAATAACTTCTCTTTATTTACCTGCACGATAGTTAAATCTTTTACTGAATGATCATAAATTCCTTTCACATCATCAAACATCAAATGTTAATAAAAATCTAACAATGTAGACTTTTAAATTTACATTTGTATCTACTTAATATATACTTGAACATTTGTTTATTTCATAATATGGGTTAACGAGCTATCTTGATGTTGTAAATAAAATATAACAAGTGATTAATCGACACATCATTTTTATACTTTAAATAAGATGCGATAAAAATTAATTTAAGGGGGTTCGCGGGTCTAAATTATTTATATAGGATTTCTCTATATTTTTCTATAAATGAACTTTATCTTATAGTTAATAGAAAAATAAAATAAAAAAATGGGGTCACCGTTCATTTGCGCTCACAATCTGCGTTCGAAAGAAGCATACATCTTTGTAAAAGCGTTTTTTTTCCTGTTGAACTAATAGGAGAAATAAATGTAATATCGACAATTGCAACTGTAAAATAAGAGTATGTAGGATAAAGGCGTGAATTTCAATTGCAACTGTAATGTCAGGTGATGACTTTGTATCAAATTTGAGATACTGGCATAAAATTGCTTGTTTAAGTATCATACTCAGGTAAATAAATCAATGAGTGATAGATTTCTCTCAAAAGAAATTTAAAGGTCCCAGAGAATAACTACACAGAGTACTTTAGCCATTGCATTTTTTCAATTGGACAAAAAAACTACCAAAAGTTTAAATGACAGGTAACTATCAGGTGATCCTGTGGAAAAGTATCATTATGTTCGCATTACGATTTTCATTTATGTCTGTTTAATGATTAGGTCATCCATACTTAAAACATAGAATTTGATCCATGACATCATAATGAATGCAGTAAAATTTTATACCTGATTCTTTAAAACACATACATTCAGGCAATTTTTAAATATCCGTAGGCGGATCTAGGGGGGCCCTGGGGCGCCGCCCCCTCCCCCTTTAGTGGGAAAAATTTGGTTGATTATATAGGGAATCACTGAAGCATAACTGGAGTGGGTTACCCTTATGAAAAGTTCTGGATCCGCCACTTCTATCTATCTGTCTAACTTCGTATTTCCGCACTCAGTCACAACTTTGACTATTACATGCCGTTGCATGTGTGGCTCACAACTAAAAAGCAATAAAATGCAAAATGGAAACAGGGAATGTGTCAAAGAGACAACAACCCAACCTAAGAGCAGGAAACAGCTCAATACCACCAATATGGATCTAGCATATGCATGTACCAACTAAACGATTTATTACAGTATTTTTCTAAACAGAAAAACACCTTTCATGGGTAGTACTTGCATGTGCTCATACTGGCCCACTCCCATATATGTGTCAAAATATTTTAATTTTTCCATTTTTTGTAGAAAATCAAAAATTATGCTTTCTAAACATAATGATCTTTTGGTAAATATTCATCAATTGTTTTTATGCCAAAATCTTTCATTTTTTATACTTAAATTTGTGTATATGCAATATGGAACCCCTCTAGGGTTTATTCATGAGTCAATACAATCTAAAAGGCTGTCTGAATATTTTGTCAATAATTTATCTCTTTCTCAAAATACTTTCAATTTTACAATGAAAACATCAAATTGGTACTGAAAACAGCTAGCAAAGACTGTCAGCAGTCAAAGAAAATATTCAAAAGCAGGAATCACAAACATATTGCATATTAAAATTTAGTTGGTTGACATTTCATCCCACATAGCTTCAAAAAGAAAAAGATAAAAGCAAATATGTGGGTAAAAAAAGAAGTAAAATATGACAATTATGAAAATACTGACAGACCCCTTTATATCATACACAACTTATCTCCAAAATGTGCAGTCATTATAAAATACTTATAGAAATAAACATAAGATTTTACAGACACCTGATATTACATTTACCTAGTTCTTGTCTAGACAGATGATTAATCCAAGTATCACACTAGCAATATGGATTATTAAATGGTGAACTAAGAACTCATTAGGGTACTCTTAACCAATTTTTAAAATACATGATCAACACCCATGATGTTCACTTCAACAATTAAATCAACAATTTCCAGTGGTCATTTTAAATATTTCGAGGGGTTAATGCATCAACCTCTTAACTCAAATTTTGCAGTTTTGAGATTTTATGATTTTTTAAAGACAAAAGTATTATATAATATTCCCGAAATTTTTTAGAGCAATTGGTCATAAAACAAATTTTTAATTGACATGTTCATCAATCTATTATAAGTTTGATAACGAAACTATGCCAACATGAATGACTTATCTCGTATTACTATAAGAATGAACGATTTATTCTTAAAATTAAATAGCTTGCACCAAGCGCCTCAACAAAATATCTAACTATAAGGTGTGGTGCATTCCTATTAACAAACAATGTATGAAAATGCATATGCCTCAACACTGTAACAAGTACTACTTTCATATTGCAATTGACATTTTGATTTATTTATTTCAACACCTAAAACCATTTCCCCCACAACATCAGATAACGTGTTGCAGCTGTTCAAGAAATGTGAATATCAGCAGGTTTTCAAACAAGCAAGGTCAATTAAGTGTTACTGACATGACCTCATATTAGATAATACAAAAATCAACTGAGATTAAACCAAGTAATTGTTTTGATTGATGATGGGTTTTGACATGGAATTTTGATATTCAGCAAAAAAGCTGCAAATTAGAAAAAAAGGTTTGTATATTTTGTTTAAAAATAATGCATATTAAGATAGATAATTAATTTTTAATTCAATTATACTTTAATTACTTTTACATTTTAATTTACGTTTTTAAAATTGAAATTATAACATAACATAATTATTTACCGTACAATTTATTAAAGCTAGCTGTTTCTTAGAGAAAAATATTTAAAAAGATAATAAATTAAAGATGTTTGTATCTTTGTAAATTTCATTAGTAACAATAAGCGCATGTTTTTTGTTTTGTTTTTGCAGTCGCAGCTATATTATTTGAGACAAGAGAAAAAAGAAAAAGAAAAAAATGTATGCCTACAGATATTATTTGGTAAGTTTATACGGAAAAAGTAGTATATTGAAAAATGAACCAATTTTTTAATGAAACATACAAATTAAGTATTTTTTTTTAAATGCAAAAAATAAATCGTAACATATGACTTTTTTTTAAAAGATAAATAAGCTGCATAAGTATGTAAGAAAATATATATCTATTTACTATTTTAAGCATTTCGAATACAAAACACTTGTACACGCTTATTTCATATATACAAAAATTATGTAACATTTAATCTAATAATACTAGATTATATATGTTTTAAGGAAAAATGTTTGAAGGAAAATATCTGCATTACATTTCGTATCTGTTGTAGATATAAAAAAAATATGGCAGACATATAGTGGTCCTCAGATGATAACTTGGAGGAAACTTTGATACGGAATAAACTATTCAACAGGCTGATGTCACTGTAAACACAGATACGGAATCAACTATCCAACAGGCTGATGTCACTGTAAACCTTGATACGGAATAAACTATCCAACAGGCTGATGTCACTGTAAACCCTGATACGGAATCAACTATCCAACATGCTGATGTCACTGTAAACCCTGATACGGAATCGACTATCCAACATGCTGATGTCACTGTAAACCCTGATACGGAATCGACTATCCAACAGGCTGATGTCACTGTAAACCCTGATACGGAATCGACTATCCAACAGGCTGATGTCACTGTAAACCCTGATACGGAATAAACTATCCAACAGGCTGATGTCACTGTAAACCCTGATACGAAATAAACTATCCAACAGGCTGATGTTACTGTAAACCCTGATACGGAATAAACTATCCAACAGGCTGATGTCACTGTAAACCCTGATACGGAATCAACTATCCAACAGGCTGATGTCACTGTAAACCCTGATACGGAATCAACTATCAAACAGGCTGATGTCAAGTCGAGAAAAGGTCGTCCCGTTAATGTAATGGAAATACTGAAGAGATCTCTGCTAAAAAGAAAGATTTACTGAATCTTTGTAAAACTGGTGTTATTCCAAGAGAGTACCACAGCCTCTACAAAGGATTAAAATCTGACGACAAAACACCAAATATACTCCCAGATCCGGATGTTGAGGAGGATGAAATTGACTTCGAAAAAGAATAATGATTAAGACTGGAAACTGCATCAGTTGTCTTCCAAACAAATACAATCTAACAGTCTTGGTTTATCAGTTATATTAATACAACTTAAGGGAATATTAGGAAGAAGAACAATTGCGACATTTATAACATTATACAAATACAGCCTATGTATGAGGTCGATACAAGGATATATTAACCTGAAAGAAGTATATTGACTGAGGACGAAGTCCGAGGTCGATATACTTCTTTGGGTCGATATATCCTGTATTGACCTCATACAAAGGCTATATTTGATATATTATTAATTTCCGACCATGTTTGTATCAAAATCGTCATTTAGGTTTGTTGAAACTTTATAGATATTAC
Organism: Mytilus edulis; assembly: GCA_019925275.1. Classification (NCBI taxonomy): domain Eukaryota; kingdom Metazoa; phylum Mollusca; class Bivalvia; order Mytilida; family Mytilidae; genus Mytilus; species Mytilus edulis. Next base: position 100,037,286 of record CM034355.1, on the reverse strand, counting down.
ATTGTCTCCTTGACAATAACAACATATTAGTTGTTATTTCATTTACTTTTTTTTGACATCTTATTTATTTGAAGATTTTTTTTTCGTCAAATAATCGATCACAGATATCATTTGTTTCAAAACGTTAAACAACATCTTGAAATTCATTACATGACGTCACAAAGTATATCGGTTTTTAGATATTCTAAAAATAACCGTGCAATATGCTTTTTGCCGGTCAATATGCTTTTTGCTATCCGCCGTTTTCTCTCTACCTTCGAAAATATAGTTTAACATGTGACTATCTCTAAACGAATCAAATTTGATAAAATATACGAATTAATAATATTAACTGATATAGTGAATTATGCATTTCATTTTCCATTCACGTAACCTTAGGAAACTCATTGATTGTTGCTGTGTTATATTTTATTGTAATCAAGTACATGGAATTATTTTAGTCTAATTGTCACTTATGTCGAATTAAGGAAACATGAGAAAGTTTTTAATTTTGGAATAAAAGGAATATTCTAAAGGGAAAGTTTAAATGAGTCTTTATTCCTCCATTATTATTTCAATTTTGCAATTACTATATTTTGTTTTATTAACAACATTCGATCTTTCTTTCTTATTCATATTTCGCCTTCGGTCTCAAGTAATAAATTAGCTTAACTTCTCTATGAGGGGTGAAGCTTACATGTAATATCTCTGTTTAAAGAAACAAACTATAACCACTGGCCAGTGACCTTGACCCTAGTATATAAGCACCTGTTCCATAATAACTTGTCATTATTTTTCTAGAGGGTGTGAAGTGAACACTTCACTTGAATTCTTTTTAGTTATTTTATTTTTATCTAAGATTTAGGGGAAAGTTACTAAAGTTACATTTAACTTGTCTACGATGTACGACAAGTTCTAATGTTATTTTGTTAATTAGAAATAATAATTCCTCAATTGTCTACGATGTATGACAAGTGTTGATGGAAATGAATTAAAAAAAAAATTCTTGTCTACGATGTATGACAAGTGTCGATGGAAATTAATTAAAATTTTTATTGTCTACGATGTATGACAATTTTATATATTCATTAATAAGTATTTGCCTTAGTACGATGTACAGCACATTTGCTCCTGTTTGTTAAACAGGTAGATATTTAAAAGTATTTCTATTCACCTGAAGATTGTGAGTACTCTTCAGAATTTACACGTGTTTTACCTGCACAGGTACACATTATTTTATTACAATGGCTGAATTTGATTATGCAAATGTATTGCTTTTGCAAGATGTTTAGAATTATGTTTACACTTACAAGGGTGATGGCTATGATTTTCATCACCTCTGAGTTGTTTTAGAAATTAAAGATGATAAATTTAATAGGAAAACGAGGTATTTTGAATAAATCCTCTTCTTAAACAGTTATAAAACCTAGTAGTTTTATAAAAGATCATAATGGCATTGCAATTGGAAATAATTGACAAAGCAACAGAACTATGGAAAGCCAACGGGGTCAAAATTCTTAATTCGTAACTTGTCAATTCGTAACTTGTAACTGTGTAATTTCTAACTTTGTTAATTCTTAAATTGTTAATTTGTAACTTGTTACTGTGAAATTCATAATGCTTAATTCGTAAATTGTTAATTTGTAACTTGCACCTTTGTAGTTTCAACATTCGTAATCGGTAAATTGTCAGTTTGTTACTTGTAACTGTGCAATTCATAATGCTTCATTCGTAAATTGTCGATTTGTAACTTGTATCTTTGTATCAAAATTCAACATTCTTCATTTGTTAATTGTCAATTTGTAACTTGTAGATTTTAAAATTCTTTATTGGTAAATTGTCTTTTTGTATATTGATGTTTTGTAACTTGTCGATTCGTGAATTGTGGATGTGTGAAATGTCGAAGTGTTAAATGTCCTCGAAGTTGTATTATGCTAACGATCATTATGACGACAGGTGGCGCTCGACTCCTTCTTCTGTGTATAATCCTCCTGTAAGTCGGAGTACCACCATGTGGAATATATACCTAAATAATTTTAATCCATTAATTACAGCAAATGCGTCTAAAAAAGCAAAACAAAAATTGCATGTTTACAGGATCATAGTTTTATTTTGTTTACTGACGTGGAATTTCGTTCGAGATCGGAAACTATATAAAAAAACATCCCGACTAGCTCATTGATTGATCTTTCCTAATTACGGGGTTAATGAAATAGTCATTGGTCAGTGGAATATTACGACTGGATTATTCAGGTATATACAATAAGGAGATGATGTGGTAATAAACCGTATGCTTGCCAATGAGACAACTATCCACTAACGCGAAGTACAAATAAAGTCGATGTAAGCAACTATAGGCAACATACGGCCTTCATCAATGACAAATACTAATACCATATAGTCGACTTTAAAAGGCTACATCATTACTGGAAAACCCAGTTACTAGTAATAAACGATTTCTATTAATAATGAAATGCTATAATCGGACCATTTTATTGTGACAGGCAAGCAGGCTGACATATATATTCTATTCTGTAGTTGTCAGTTATATTGTCGGGTTGTTGTCTCTTTGACACATTCCCCATTTCCATTCTCAATTTTATGTATTAATATATATGCCTACTGAATTTTTCTGGTCAAGAAGCTTAAAAATTTCCGCTACCAGATTTCCTACAATAAAAATGTACAACCCAAATGACCAAAATATTAACGAGTTCCTCGATCTCAAAAGCTGCGTAATGCCCTGTACTCCCGATATGAACCCCTGGTGCCACACCTCCTTATAGCCCGGCAACCTTACTAAATATAACATGTTTTCAATCGTTTATTAACTGAAATGATTCACGATGTTAATCAATATATCTATTATTTTTTTTTAAAATTTGCATGTCAAATAAAAAATCAAAAATCATTTGCAATGAATTTGTAACAATATAATTCTAATATCCTATTGACAAACCAGGTTGTATTCCTCCTGACTCTTCTGTCGAGCAGTCAGCCAGGATCCCAGGCTATCATTTTACTATAAAAAATACAAAATACATACTCATTTGGCCAATTCCCTGGACCAAATAATGTGCAAATATTTTCGTGGAGAAATAAAATTAAAGAACCTTAGTAAGCGCTCACATGCCCCACGTCCCCACATTGTCACTGGAAAAATAAAATAACTGTTAGAAAACAAAAGTTGTACAAGAAAAGAAAAAAAATCATAATTTCCTGTCGATATGTACATCTACATAGTATGTCCTTATTATCTACAAGGTTTCATGAAATTCTGTGGTGTGGTTTCAGAGGAGTTGCGATGATAAACTGTTGCAGAGGTATATCGAAGCACATACGTTCAAAGGGGCGTAACTTCTAGAAAAAAAATTGAATTGTAATTTCTTGTCTATATGCAAATCTACTTAGTATATCCTTATTATCATGAAATTCTGTTGTGTGGTTTTAGAGGAGTCGCGATGACAAGAAACTAGACCGATGGACTGACGTACGGACGGACAGGCAGACAGACGGGTCAAAACATTACACCAGTGACCCTCCGCAACTTCGTTGCGTGGGGTATAATTAGTGTAAGCATATAAGAGATAATTGCCTCTTTCATGCAAACGGCGATATGGCAAGATCTTTTCTCTGACAAGTCAGGGGGAGAGGGTGTCAATTTGTTTAAAAGTGGGAGTATTAGGAAGGGGGTTTGAGATTTCAAAAAAACCCACTGGCCTTCGTTAGTCTTGTATGATTTTTAATTTTTTTCTTGTGTATAATTCGGAGTTCAGTATGACGTCCGGTATCACTGAACTGGTATACATATTTTTTTAGGGGCTAGCTGAAGGACTCCCCCGGATGCGGGAGTTTCTCGTTGCATTGAAGACCCATTGGTGGCCATCGGTTGTTGTCTGCTTTATGGTCGGGTTGATGTCTCTTTGACACATTCCCCATCTCCATTCTCAAATTTCTGTAGGTGACGTGTGTAGTAAAAAATAATGAGACAACTCTCCATCCAAATAACAATTTATAAAAGTCATCCATTATAGGTCAATATACGGCCTTCAACACGGAGCCTTGGCTCACACCGAGCAACAAGCTATAAAGGGCCCCAAAATTACTAGTGTAAAATCTTTCAAACGGGAGAACCAACAGTCTATAAAAAAGAAGATGTGGTATGATGGTCAATGAGACAACTATCCACAAAAGACCAAAATGACACAAACATTAACAATTATAGGTCACCGTACGGCCTTCACAATGAGCAAATGAGTCTAATCTATATAAAAAAAAACAAGAAACGAGAAACACGTATAAATAACATAAACAAACGACAACTACTGAACATCAGATTCCTGATTTATGTTCATTACTCAGGAGCCAAATAAATAAAGACTGTTCCTCCATTAGTTTCTTGTAATAAAACATATTATTAGATAATTATATTCTTTTCTGAAATTTTAATATTGAGATTATAATATTAATGAATGATGGTTGTCAAACCATTTCTGCCATTATACATTGAGTCCAAAATTTACGGGCCTAGGACACTAATAGTATCTTTCCAGCACCGTCTTATATTTCATGTTTTAGTCTTGTTTTGACCCGGTTAAATATTAAGTAGAAATTTTTTGCCAAGACGTGACAGTAATATATTAGCGAAGTTGATAAGGAAGCCCGTTCCAGCGACACATCTATATACCTTGATAAAGGAAGTGACACAACTCATTGCAGCTAGGTTTGGTGACCAGTATTTAAAGTAATATGTAAATGCTATTTTTTTTTTCCGACGTTGGAAAGTTCCGGGCGGAAAGAACTAACTTGCTGAAAATTTCCGGAGGAACTTATCAACTAGTTACTTTGTTCCTTCCTCTTGTTTAAAAGTTCCACCGGAACAAACTGACTAGTTGAAAAGTTCCAACGGAACATATTAACTATTTAGAAAGTACCTTTTTGCCAAATTCGTCAAAACAGGAACTAACAAACTAGCCCAAAAGTTCCAACGGAACTTATCAACCAGTCACAAAGTTCCATTTGGAGAATGGATGCAAAATGAAAGTGTAACATATTATCTTTGAATGTTTTCAAAGGGGAAAAAAGATGCTAGCCACAAAAGTCAAACGGAACTTATCAACTAGTCACAAAGTTCCTCTTTGTCAAATAAGTTTATAAAAGGAACTAGCAAACAAGTCAAAATTACAAACCGAACTTATTAAATTGTCAGACAGCTACATTCAGAGAATTCGCTTAAGAAGGGAAGAACATATCAGCAATGAACTTTTAAAAAACGGAACGCAGAGACTAAAAGACTATAGCCAAAATTGCCTTAAGGAACTTATCAAATAGCTACAAAGTTCCTCCTTCATCGGCGAATTAGCCCGAATTGGAAATAGAAAACTAGCTTTTAAAAAAGTTCAAACGGAACTTATCAACTAGTCACAAAGTTCCGTTTATATAATTGTTGTTACAAGCAATAACACAACTAAAATACCATAACCTGATTTTCATAATTTTTGTTTATACAATGTTGAATCAGAATTTCATTTTCAGATAGTAATTCATAACGGAATTTTTCAACTAGATATAGGAAGATGTGGTGTGAGTGCCAATGAGACAACTCTCCATCCAAATAACAATTTAAAAAGTAAAGCATTATAGGTTAAAGTACCTTCAACACGGAGCCTTGACTCACACCGAACAACAAGCTATAAAGGGCCCCAAAATTACTAGTGTAAAACCATTCCAACGGGAAAACCAACGGTCTAATCTATATAAACAAAACGAGAAACACGTATATATTACATAAACAAACGACAACTAATGTACATCAGGTGCAAACATTTGCAGTAGGAAAGTTCCCCATAATTTTGAAATAAAAATATTGAACAATGTTTCAACTAGCTACATTGTTCCGGGACTTTTCAACTAGTTACTTTTTTCCGGAACTTTTCAACTGCACTCGGAATAAAGCAACTAGTTGGAAAGTTCCATCGGAACGAAATAACTAGTTGAAAAGTTCCGCCGGAACAAAGTAACTGCCGGAACAAAGTGGCTGTTATAAACACACATCATCCGTTTATACGAGGTTACGGCAATATAAAACCGAGTCCCTTTTATACATGCCAAATAAAACAAACAATGTATTTATATTTTTGTTATCTTTTATATGTATGCGCTGTACATACTTGATTAAAACTCGTTTAGTATATATTACATATGGCGGTGCTCCTACTTACAGGAGGTTTCTTCACAGAAGAAGGAGTCGAGCGCCATCTGTCGTCATAATGATCGTTAGCATAATACAACTTCGAGGACATTTAACACTTCGACATTTCACACATCCACAATTCACGAATCGACAAGTTACAAAACATCAATATACAAAAAGACAATTTACCAATAAAGAATTTTAAAATCTACAAGTTACAAATTGACAATTAACAAATGAAGAATGTTGAATTTTGATACAAAGATACAAGTTACAAATCGACAATTTACGAATGAAGCATTATGAATTGCACAGTTACAAGTAACAAACTGACAATTTACCGATTAAGAATGTTGAAACTACAAAGGTGCAAGTTACAAATTGACAATTTACGAATTAAGCATTATGAATTTCACAGTAACAAGTTACAAATTAACAATTTAAGAATTAATAATTTAGAAATTACACAGTTACAAGTTACGAATTGACAAGTTACGAATTAAGAATTTTGACCCCGTTGGCTTTCCATACAGAACGAGTCAAAAGTAAGTTTTTAAATCTAGTGCTACTTGTATAGCTTCAAAATCTCCTTGATTTGTGAATTTTTCTCAAGATAGTGCTGTTGAGATTTAAGATAGGCATGTACAATACATATTGATGCATTGACTCATTATTATTAATGTAGTAAAGAACATGTATGAATCATGAGGTTTGAGACAGTTTCTCTGCCTTCAACTCAAGCAGAGTTTGTAGAGAAACCTGCTGCTTTATTCGAATTTTGCCATTAGAGGCTTACTTTTATGAAGATTTAGTTCTAATTTTGATCTGAACTACTGTAATGATACTGTTCATGTACCTCCTTTTGGAGTTTGTGCCATGGCTGATGATAGTCCAGCCGGAACTGAATTTTGATACGTCTTTTGATCCTGCATTAAGGTTTTCAGAAGCCTTTAAGGCTTCTCTTAGTGAGATTAATGGTCCATTATCTCATCCTGTTTGTTGAACAGTTTAATCATGATTTTGCTTGGAAAATCCCAAAATTGTTTAAAAAGGCAGAAAACTGTGTCTAAGTTTTCTTCTGGACTTTCTGTGACTGTTAATAATACTACCATGTCAGTAAATATCAAATCAGGAAAATATCAAGTTCATAGAGGAGTAATACTATCACCCTGAGAACTGTGAGAATCCTAGTGTGTCTAGGATAAATAACAAGATTGAAATGGCACTGCCTAGACAGGCCCACTATGTGGTTTCAAAGATGCAGGAAACCCAGAGATACTTTATTAAGGGGTTGATCATCACCCCTTTTGTTGAGGATTTTATTGTAAAATTCTATTTGTTTGTTTGACCATGGGTTTCTATTTAAACGCATAGGAGATGCTCAGAAATATCTAGATGATAAAACTTATTTGTAATTCTGATGTGATAGTTGATTTATTACGTTTTTAGTTATGATTGCATGAAGCAAACTTGGTGATTATACAAAGATTCTAAAGCAAATTCTAGATTCCTTGGAAGAGGTTCCAGGTCTAGCAATTATTTTACTCCCAGCTGTTATGGGAAAGGCAATATCAGTCTTTTAACTGTGGAGGCTCTGTTGGTCAACAGGGCGTATACTAGTAGGCAATTCCCTTCATTGAGAGGGAGAGGTTTCCAAAAAGGGAACAGAGAATCTCAAAGAGGTCACATTTCTCAACCAGTTGCTATATACAGTAGATAACTTAAATACTATGATTTGGAAAATGTTACTAATGATCTATTGATATTAGATTTAATAAGAAATGGTTATAAAATTATTTTTAGTGATGTACCACATATTTGAATATAATACATTTCACCTTTCATAAGGATGAAATATTTTCAGAAGTCCAAAAATTGATAGCTAAGGGAGCTATTTAAGAGGTTGATCGATCATTGGAAAATCAGTTTATTTCCTATATTTTCTTAGTTTCTAAGAAAGATGGGTCTTCAAGGCCTGTTACCTATTTGAATAATTCAAACAAACTTAGCTTGTGGCTAATCAGCATTTGGTGCAGGACCATTTATCTTTTGTTTAGATGTAATTCTTAGGGATGGTTATCTATATATATATAGAGAGAGAGCTAACATCTATAGATCTCACAGATGCATATTTAAGTATCATTTATGATTATATCACAATTTCCTGATTCATGTGGAAAGGACATTGATATGATATTTATGTTCTTTGTTTTGGATTGGCTTCTGCATCAAGAGTTTTTACTAAGGTTTTAAAACCTGTCTATGTATTTTTATGAAATAATGTCACTTGAAGTATATACATGCTATAGTTTATACATTGATGATTCTTTTATTATGGATCAGAATTTAGATGGTTGTATTATGAATACAGAAGAAGTGGTGCAAATGCTTGATAAGCTGTGTTTCAGAATAAATTTTGAGAAGTTGGTACTCATTCCTTGGAATCACATTGTTTTCCTTTGTCTCATTATTGATACTGAGCTATTTAAGTTTTTTATGACAGATGAGAAATGGTAAAATTATCTCCCTTGGGAAATTCTTCTTAAATAGAATTGTGTAACTGTTTTATAGATGATTTGCATCATATATTGGTCTTGTGGCACATGCTTTTAATGCAGTATCTGTGGGAATGTTGCAGAAACATGGCGAGAAATAATGTTGAAACACTGTATAGTTGTTACAGTGTTTATTATCATCAATCTATAGGTGAAATTTTTAACAATTTAAATCAGAAATTAAGAATTGATTTTTAGACCCATCCAAATAAGTTTTTGGATTGGACCAGATGCCTCATTAGAAGGATTTGGGATCCAAATTTGAAGAAAATTTTTCTGTTGGTAGATGGAGCTTCTTTAAGAACATGCGCTCATTTCATATAGATTTCTTAGAATTGTTGGCTATATTATTCTTTTGGAGAGAAATTTTTAGCACAGAGAGTTATACAATCAGAAAATACAATTTCAGTAGCATTTATTATGCAATAGGAGGTATAACCTCTTTGTCACTTTTAAAACATGCTTACTACAAATATTTCATTATTTGGGCTTGGTGTTCAAGAAAGAACATTTTTATCACAGCTCTTTATATTCCTGGTAAGAAAATTTTGATGCTTATCATATGTCTAAAAAATTTACAGATTCAACAGGATGGCAATTGAAAGAAGATATATTTGTTTTGTTGTTATCACGTTTTCATTTTCAAATCTGTAGATATTTGATTCGTTGTCTTTTGACCAACAAGCTCCTTTCAGAGATGTTTGTACTTTTCATGGTCAGATTTAAGACCTTATACTTTCCAATCTTTTTCATTGTTGGGGATAAAGAAAATTATTAGTGATAAAGTTCAGAAGGCTCTTTTGATTATTCCTTTTGGTCTGCTCAGAGTTGGTTTTCTTTGCTAAGACCAATTTTAATTTATTTGACAGTTAAAAGTTCTGCTAAACATAAAAGTTAGTAACAATGTTACATACTGAAAAATGCCTTTCCGTTAGGAAGAGATTTGATTTAACTGTGTATTGTAAAACATATAAGTGAACCAACACCTGAAGGGTTGATTGTGCGGTAGGGTAAAAACGTGTGTATTATATTCAGAAATCACTTTAATATAAACAGGAGATTTCAAAATCATTTGTAAAATATATTTACACTTCATCTTGGAGATCATGCATCTATGATCAAGCATTATCAATATTTTTTGAGAAATTTCATTATTTGGTGTGTTCAAAGAGAACCAATTCCTTATCACCATCTAAAAAGGATGTTATTGATTATTGAATTTTTTTTGTAAAACACAAGCTTTTCATATTCAGCATGTTTAATGTGAATTTTACTTGTTTTATGTTGAAACAGACTTGATCCTTTAAGAAGTAGATGTTACTTAATTTGTTTGTTTACTACATGCATATGTGAAAGGTTGCTTAAGCCTGAATCTGCAATTGAAGAGTAAGATACTCGTTCACTGTGGAGATGAATTTAGTGCTATCTTTTTAAGTTCTTTATATTCATTAGAGGATTTTACATTGAAGACTGTCTTTTATACTTGTGTCTTTATTTGCCTTGACTACAACTGCCAAAGTACAATCTTTATCAGCTGTAGATTTACATTCTATGTCTTTCATTCAGAGACATGGCACTTCATTTTTTCATATACATGAGTTTTTGAAAAATACTAGATCTGTTAGTTAGTCTACCTAATGAGGTGATCAAGGGTTTTGATAAACCAAAACTTTGTGTTGTTAAGACAATGATTTATCATGTTTTGTGTACAAAATATGTGAGAGAATTCATCTAAGTCTTTTCGTAAAGTTTAGATAGTTAGAGATAGTTCTAATTTTAGCCGAGGTTTTAAGGATTACTCATTTAGAGGAACCTCTTCATAAGTGCATTTAGCTTCAGGATGTTCTATTAAAGACATTATGGCAACAGCTTAGTCTGGACATATGATAAAACTTTTTATAAGTTCTATAAAAGGGAAAGTGAATAATATCAGTACTAAAACACTTTGCTTCAGTTGTAGTTACTGGATGATCTTGTGATTTCTATGCTTTATTAAATGTTGGCATTTATAAAAATTGTTTTTAGTTTGTGTCTTCACTTTGAACAAGCTAATTTATTACTTGAGACCGAAGGCGAAATATGAATAAGAATGTTCCTTCATCCAAGCATATCTTGGATGTGCAGGATGAAGGTCATTCTTAGAATATGAGCCTGAGGCTCGAAAGTAATTAATTCCCACCCTAGGGATTTTCAGTTAGACCCACCCTTTTTCCAATGGGTTTTATATTTGGTCGACACAAACTTGCTTTAAATTATGACAAGTTATTATGGAACAGGTGCTTATATACTAGGGTCAAGGTCACTGGCCAGTGGTTATAGTTTGTTTCTTTAAACAGAGATATTACATGTAAGCTTCACCCCTCATAGAGAAGTTAAGCTAATTTATTACTTTCGAGCCTCAGGCTCATATTCTAAGAATGACCTTCATCCTGCACATCCAAGATATGCTTGGATGAAGGAACATTATTGGAACTTTTGTCTTTTCTTCTTTAAGATTCAGTGAACTACTTCAAACAATACATTAATAAATTCAATTTCTTTATGTGTATATAATTTCATCATGTGTTTCAGAAAATAATAGTATTTATTATAAGAATAAAAAGGATCCTTTACCATAAATTCTTTAAAATAATGTAACCTTTTAAAACAAACAAACAAAAAATGATTGGAAAATAATTCGTCAAAAAGAATAATGTTGTTTATGAATAATTATATATTATTTTTAATTCACTTTCTGTGATTACTTTGTGTATAATAGTTTTCCCTGTATTCATATCATCTTTTTAATTATATCAAGTGTTATTTTGAATTTATTCACAGTATATAATTCAAAACAAATAAAAAATAATTAGTTATATTAATTCGTTTTTCAAATTCAACAATCTCTTATCGCTTGCAAATGCAATGATGCTTACCAAACAACATTTAAAATTTGATATACCACACAAGCTTAAATCTGTTATCACTACATCTGTATTACTGTTTAATCATTATGGAATGCATATATCCGTTAAACGTTTCAAGTGCAATTATATCTTTTATCTGACAACCAATTAGCATAAAATTATAAAAGGATAGTTACTATGTCTATTTTAGCAATCTATGTTAATTTGATACATTTCTGTAGTAAAATAGAATTTACATTAACAGTCAAACTTTGTATGTCGGTTTCTGAAAAGTCACAACTTTCTAGATACGAGATTGTTGCATTAACCCATCGATTTTGTGATAGATGATACCACTAAAAAGTATTTTTGGTAAAATATGAAATATTAGCACTGAATTCAATTTTCAACAACTAATAGAGTATATTAATAAGATTATGATTACTTTACCTGTCAAATGTTGATCCTGTGCACACTTCAACAGGTCTGTACTTCACTTGACTTCTATGTAATATATGTAATAATACATGAACCAATGTGCCTTGTTTAAACACCTGTAACAGAATAACAACAGGGTATGACAAAACTGAAGAGGTTAAATCATAACTGCTTATCCTTTTAAATACCTGAGAATAAAAAAACTTTTTTTGTTTTATTAAGGTCAAACACTTGATTGAATGAAAATTGATGAAAAGATCATTTCAAACCGTTTATAAATCAGTTTTCAATACAGGAGTTTATTGAAAATGGTGTATAACTTAATAAATCCTCTTGATGTCTAAGAACTTATATGATTGTTAAAATGTTATTATTTTGATATAAATTTCCCATTACTGTGCACATCCAAATTTAAAACACTTCTTATCAAAATTCAATTGGCTATAAAAACCATAAGCATATTGAGGCGGATGCAGGGGCCTGGTGGTGCCCTGGCCCCCTGATGTGGGAAAAATTTGGTTGATTATATAGGGAATCACTGAAGCGAGACTGGAGCCCCCCCCCCCCCCCCCCCCCCCTTTTTTTCCTTTTTCACGCTATCAAGCAAGGTTCAAGAACAAAACCGTGGATAGCGACCTTTTAAGGCATGGTGTTCACTTCAAAAACTTTTCTTTACTTATGATGTTTTATTGTTAATGGTACAATTTTAAACCTTTTTTTAAGAAATAAATGACATGAGCAATTTTAAGGTTAGTCAACTACTTATGCATGCTATAGTCCCTCTGGTATCTTTCGCCCCTCTCCTATAGTTAATTATGTCATTGGCTTTTTCATACTTTAGTTTAACACAACTTTAATGATTGTAGATCTTTACATAAAGTATATTCTTTTCTTGTGTACATCTAGTAAAAGATACACCCGTTTTTGTCTGTTTTTAGATATATTGATAAACATTCTAGTTTTTTCTAAAACAAAAAGTAGCAATGACAACTCTGGGACAGAAACTCTGGTGAAAACTATATGTATTTTAGCAAACAACACTCAATCAATCAAACGTGCAAATATTAGCTCCCCATTACCACAGTTGCAGTTGCATTCAACAGTGTATTAAAGACAAGTCAATCGATCAGTATATTTATAGTAGCAATTTGTTTCAATATTTATGTAAAATTTGGCTACATTAAGTGATATATTTACTCTGTGAGATATTTGTGTTTATGAATGAACGGAAATTGTATCACTTTAATCCGGTGAAGGTCATAGACTTATATTAGTGTATCAGAATTGAATGCATTCTAACATAAGAAGTTCTTGTTTGAGGTTTACACAGTCGCTGAGCATTATATGTAGTACTTCATTTAACACAAAATCAAATTTCAATAACCACTCATTTAGAAACAAATTACCTTTGATTGAAAATTTAAAAATTTGTACATGCAACTTAAAATAAATACATGTATATCCAAGTTTACTCCCCACAATTTAAGAAATCTTATGACCTTGACCGTTTGACTGAAAACTAATGATCTTTCTTGTAATATATATATGAGACCAATACAACACAACAGTTCTGTTAAATGAAATACATAAACTGTTAGAATTCCAGTACGTATATACTAAGAGTGATCATTTGACTTGTGAATTGTTGGACATGTAGATAGTTTTGAGATTTAGAAACTAGTTGTCCAGTACATATATACTAAATGTGATCATTTGACTTGTGACTTGTTGGACATGTAGATAGTTTTAGGATTAGAAACTAGCAGTCGAGGACGTATATACTAAGAGTGATCATTTGACTTGTGAATTGTTGGACATGTAGATAGTTTTAGGAGTTAGAAACTAACATTCCAGTACATATATACTAAGAGTGGTCATTTGACTTGTGAATTGTTGGACATGAAGATAGTTTTAGGATTAGAAACTAACATTCCAGTACATATATACTAAGAGTGGTCATTTGACTTGTGAATTGTTGGACATGTAGTTTTGGGATTTAGAAACTAGCAGTCGAGGACGTATATACTAGGAGTGATCATTTGACTTGTGAATTGTTGGACATGTAGATAGTTTTGAGATTTAGAAACTAGCGTTCCAGTACATATATACTAAGAGTGGTCATTTGACTTGTGAACTGTTGGACATGTAGATAGTTTTGAGATTTAGAAACTAGCGTTCCAGTACATATATACTAAGAGTGGTCATTTGACTTGTGAACTGTTGGACATGTAGATAGTTTTTGGATTTAGAAACTAGCGTTCCAGTACATATATACTAAGAGTGGTCATTTGACTTGTGAATTGTTGGACATGTAGATAGTTTTGAGATTTAGAAACTAGCGTTCCAGTACATATATACTAAGAGTGGTCATTTGACTTGTGAACTGTTGGACATGTAGATAGTTTTTGGATTTAGAAACTAGCATTGAAGTACATATATACTAAGAGTGATCATTTGACTTGTGAATTGTTGGACATGTAGATAGTTTTGAGATTTAGAAACTAGCGTTCCAGTACATATATACTAAGAGTGGTCATTTGACTTGTGAATTGTTGGACATGTAGATAGTTTTGAGATTTAGAAACTAGCGTTCCAGTACATATATACTAAGAGTGGTCATTTGACTTGTGAATTGTTGGACATGTAGATAGTTTTGAGATTTAGAAACTAGCATTCAAGTACATATATACTAAGAGTGATATATGTTGGACATGTAGATAGTTTTGAGATTTAGAAACTAACATTCAAGTACATATATACTAAGAGTGGTCATTTGACTTGTGAATTGTTGGACATGTAGATAGTTTTGAGATTTAGAAACTAGCGTTCCAGTACATATATACTAAGAGTGATCATTTGACTTGTGAATTGTTGGACATGTAGATAGTTTTGAGATTTAGAAACTAGCGTTCCAGTACATATATACTAAGAGTGGTCATTTGACTTGTGAATTGTTGGACATGTAGATAGTTTTGAGATTTAGAAACTAGCGTTCCAGTACATATATACTAAGAGTGGTCATTTGACTTGTGAATTGTTGGACATGTAGATAGTTTTGAGATTTAGAAACTAGCATTCAAGTACATATATACTAAGAGTGATATATGTTGGACATGTAGATAGTTTTGAGATTTAGAAACTAACATTCAAGTACATATATACTAAGAGTGGTCATTTGACTTGTGAATTGTTGGACATGTAGATAGTTTTGAGATTTAGAAACTAGCGTTCCAGTACATATATACTAAGAGTGATCATTTGACTTGTGAATTGTTGGACATGTAGATAGTTTTGAGATTTAGAAACTAGCGTTCCAGTACATATATACTAAGAGTGGTCATTTGACTTGTGAATTGTTGGACATGTAGATAGTTTTGAGATTTAGAAACTAGCGTTCCAGTACATATATACTAAGAGTGGTCATTTGACTTGTGAATTGTTGGACATGTAGATAGTTTTGAGATTTAGAAACTAGCATTCAAGTACATATATACTAAGAGTGATATATGTTGGACATGTAGATAGTTTTGAGATTTAGAAACTAACATTCAAGTACATATATACTAAGAGTGGTCATTTGACTTGTGAATTGTTGGACATGTAGATAGTTTTGAGATTTAGAAACTAGCGTTCCAGTACATATATACTAAGAGTGATCATTTGACTTGTGAATTGTTGGACATGTAGATAGTTTTGAGATTTAGAAACTAGCGTTCCAGTACATATATACTAAGAGTGGTCATTTGACTTGTGAATTGTTGGACATGTAGATAGTTTTGAGATTTAGAAACTAGCGTTCCAGTACATATATACTAAGAGTGGTCATTTGACTTGTGAACTGTTGGACATGTAGATAGTTTTTGGATTTAGAAACTAGCATTGAAGTACATATATACTAAGAGGGATCATTTGACTTGTGAATTGTTGGACATGTAGATAGTTTTGAGATTTAGAAACTAGCATTCAAGTACATATATACTAAGAGTGGTCATTTGACTTGTGAACTGTTGGACATGTAGATAGTTTTGAGATTTAGAAACTAGCGTTCCAGTACATATATACTAAGAGTGATCATTTGACTTGTGAATTGTTGGACATGTAGATAGTTTTGAGATTTAGAAACTAGCGTTCCAGTACATATATACTAAGAGTGATCATTGACTTGTGAATTGTTGGACATGTAGATAGTTTTGAGATTTAGAAACTAACATTGAAGTACATATATACTAAGAGTGGTCATTTGACTTGTGAATTGTTGGACATGTAGATAGTTTTGAGATTTAGAAACTAGCGTTCCAGTACATATATACTAAGAGTGATCATTTGACTTGTGAATTGTTGGACATGTAGATAGTTTTGAGATTTAGAAACTAGCGTTCCAGTACATATATACTAAGAGTGGTCATTTGACTTGTGAATTGTTGGACATGTAGATAGTTTTGAGATTTAGAAACTAGCGTTCCAGTACATATATACTTAGAGTGATCATTTGACTTGTGAACTGTTGGACATGTAGATAGTTTTGAGATTTAGAAACTAGCGTTCCAGTACATATATACTAAGAGTGGTCATTTGACTTGTGAATTGTTGGACATGTAGATAGTTTTGAGATTTAGAAACTAGCGTTCCAGTACATATATACTTAGAGTGATCATTTGACTTGTGAACTGTTGGACATGTAGATAGTTTTGAGATTTAGAAACTAGCGTTCCAGTACATATATACTAAGAGTGGTCATTTGACTTGTGAATTGTTGGACATGTAGATAGTTTTGAGATTTAGAAACTAACATTCAAGTACATATATACTAAGAGTGGTCATTTGACTTGTGAATTGTTGGACATGTAGATAGTTTTGAGATTTAGAAACTAGCGTTGAAGTACATATATACTAAGAGTGATTATTTGACTTGTGACTTGTTGGACATATAGATAGTTTTGAGATTTAGAAACTAACATTCAAGTACATATATACTAAGAGTGATCATTTGACTTGTGAATTGTTGGACATGAAGATAGTTTTAGGATTAGAAACTAACATTCCAGTACATATATACTAAATGTGATCATTTGACTTGTGAATTGTTGGACATGAAGATAGTTTTGAGATTTAGAAACTAACATTCAAGTACATATATACTAAGAGTGATCATTTGACTTGTGAATTGTTGGACATGTAGATAGTTTTAGGATTAGAAACTAACATTCCAGTACATATATACTAAGAGTGGTCATTTGACTTGTGAATTGTTGGACATGTAGATAGTTTTGGGATTTAGAAACTAGCAGTCGAGGACGTATATACTAGGAGTGATCATTTGACTTGTGACTTGTTGGACATGAAGATAGTTTTGGGATTTAGAAACTAGCATTGAAGTACATATATACTAAGAGTGATCATTTGACTTGTGAATTGTTGGACATGAAGATAGTTTTGGGATTTAGAAACTAACATTCAAGTACATATATACTAAGAGTGATCATTTGACTTGTGAATTGTTGGGCTCGTAAATAGTTTTGGGATTTAGAAAAATTAATAACTTAGAAATGATAGTTAATGTAAGTAGATTTATTGTGACTTGTATTTGTTTCCGATTTTGTTAATCCTTTTACATTTGAAAGATGATGATTGAAAAAGAACTCATATCTATACTTTTAAACGAGAAGACCTCATTTTGTGTGTCGCTTCTCTTCTTTCCACGATTAATAAATCATCATTCCTCTGTGTCCTTTAGGTACAGTGCATAGTCGAATTTGTCATCCATTCATATGATTATTCAGATTGAGTTATTTTGGGAGAAAAACAAGAAAAAGACATCCGGATATTGTTTCCGTCATTTGACAAAATTTTAAGTCAGATTAGACTTTCGGTTTGCGTTTTTCTGTATACTTTGAACATACATATATAATTATATACTACGAAAGTGTATTTCCTACCTGCTATCATTTTGAAGTTTACTATCCACGGCAGTCACAGAGCCTCATTAAATAAAGAGGATCTGTATAATATATCAATGACCGCCGTGGATCCATTAGTAAACTGAGATTTAGAATTGAAAGTAAGAATCAAATACACTTTATTTATAGTAATGAATGTTCATAATATACAGATAAGCGCTAAAATTATTTATATGGTATAAAATTAATAGAAAAAAATGGTAATTTTGGAGAAAAAAAAGGAGGAGATAGAAAAACAACTGTCCTGTCCCAACGTACCTGTGACTTTTTATACCTTTTTTGAAACTCTCCAGTCATTAAATCTTTTACAAAAAATCATTGATTACAAAAAAAAAGATGTGGCATGATTGTCTTTGAGACAACTCTCCACAAGAAACCAAAATGACACAGAAATAAACAACTATAGGTCACCGTCGGCCTTCAACAACGAGCAAAGCCCACACCGTATAGTCAGCTATAAAAGACCGAGAAATGACAATGCAAAACAATTCAAACGATAAAACTAGCTGCCTTATTAATGTACAAAAAATGAAGAAAAAAAAATATGTAACCCATAAAAAAACGACAACAACTGAATTACAGGCTCCTGATTTGAATGTTCATAACATACTAAATGTATGTTCATATTGAAATTGATAGAAAACAAAAAATTGGCAATTTTGGAAATAAAGGAGGAGGGATTACAATTAAAAACATTTTCCTGTCCCCACTACCTATGACTTTTGATACTTTTCCTGAAATTTCCCAGTCATTAAATCTTTTACAAAATTCTTCCTATAACACTTTACATACTTTCAACCATGCTCTGAATGCCCGCGATTTCACGGGTGTGTTCTAGTAATATAGAAAGCAGATGTTTGTTAGTGTGTGGATAGATTGCCAAGATTTTCCTTGATGCCTTGTATTTCCCTGTTAAGTCACTGCAGAAATATGTCCATAATACAGTTGTCTTTCTACTTACTACTGCAGACTATAGAAGGAACATTTTTCTTTTTTTAAGTGTAGAAGACCTGTAAACCTATATTGAGAGTTCTCAGTCGTCCCACTGTCTATATCACTCTGCTCAGCTCTTAATGAAATTGCATATCGCTCACCTGTTATATTTGTTTAAATCTTTCATCAATGATTACTTTTGCTTTTCAATATATATTAATGAGTGGATAAAAAATACCATTCAAATATTCAGAGGAGGATTTAGAGGGGGGACCAAGACCCCCGTTTTCTGGGGTCAAAATGGTTGATTATATACATGATATAGGGAATCACTGAAGCATGACTGGAGCAGGCCCCCTCTTAGGCAGTCAGTGGGCCCCCACTTATGAAAATTTCTGGATCTGCTGCTCATGTTATTTGTATCTGTCTTTTTTTCTTCGAAAGCAAATAAATGCATTTTTTTCCATATGTTTCACTTTATCCGTAGTGGTTATGTTTTTTTTATGTACAAGGAAATAAAATACAAAATTTCTACTAATTTCATTTGAGATTTTAAAAATTTGGAAAACATTAACAAAATTGTGTTAAATTGTCCTTAAAAGGCACTAACTTCTTAAGGGGTCAATGGACAATTTTTATCATCACTCTTTTTTGTACATCTTGCTTTAATGAACAAATTTGCTGTTTACAGTTCATCTTTATTTTTAATAATATTCAAAATAATAACCAAAAACTGCCAAATTTCCTTAAAATAATCAATTTAGCAGCAGTAACAGTTTGATTCATCAGAAAATTTCAGGGCTAATAGATCTTAACCTATTGAACTTTTTCACCTAATGTCAAATTTGCTCTAAACAATGCTTTAGATTTTGAGAAATAAGCCAAAAACTTCATTTGACCAACAGAAGATCTTTTCCTGTGAAAGACTTTATTCCAGAAATGAAGTGTTTTGGTACTCTGAACCAATTTTTAATGATCAACATCCATGTTGTTCACCAAAACGAATAAATCAACAATTTTCAGTGGTCATTTGAAATATTTGTGATAGATGATACCACTAAAAAGTATTTTTGGTAAAATATAAAAGATTGGCACTAAAATCAATACACCTTATCACTATTCCAGGCTCACCCGTAAATCTGTCCGGCTTGAACTATTTAAAATGTTATACAATTATTATGACATCAAAATTTTACGGGAACCAGTG
>CM034355.1:99937860-100017039 GCA_019925275.1 Mytilus edulis | reverse complement strand
TTTTCATGAAAACGTAAATAGTGCAATTTTTTTAAATTTGATAAATATACAGCAAAAAATGGTGTTTTTTTTTCTACATTCATGAACATTTGATAAATATGAGTTATTTCTGAATAAAATCTGTATAAATTTTTATGATACTTATAAAATACAGAAATTATAAATTATTTAACAAAAAACAATTTGTGTTTATCTTTTAAAACAAAAAAGTTATGACTTTATTTCAAAGGAAAAAATACGGCCATAAATCCGAATTTTGAGCAAATATACAAAATTTCGACCTCATTTTACTCAAAAAGTAGCACATGAAGGTATTTTTTTTATTACATATTTGATTTAATAAGGTAAAAAATGGTCTATGTGGAAATTTTTATCAAAATGTAAATATGGGATCAAAACTGTATCGTATGTCCTTAATAAGATATAGATGGTATTACATCAGTCCTTTGATTCACAAAACTTTCTATTAATATAACAATGAAACATTCCAACAATTATCCAATCCATGGAGGAAAAAAATCAATGCGACTCTATTCAACATTTCATCAATATCATTCCATCCTTTGACATCTACATGACAAACTTGCCAAACCTATATCCTACATCACAATCAGGCCAAATCTGTCTTCAAGAGAATGGAGCTTTGATTTTCTCACATGTTTTTTCTTTTGTTTTGAATTTTTCCAACAAATGATTGATAACACGCTCTTGAAATCGTAACTTTCCATTGGTTACATTGTCTTCACATATCTGACAGGCTTCTTTCAAATTGTCCACTAATATGTGCAGTTTGCAATAATTACTTCTACGTACTTCTTCTGTAAACCTTTCACGGCAACATTCTACAATGGTATAATCAAGCAACTTTATTACTTTCTCCTGGACCTTATACTTCTTTACCAAATTAATAAATTCCATCATAACATCATAAGATGAAATGAAAATAATCTTCAACTTCTGTAATACTTGTAAGAATTCCATTGTTTTAATCAAATTGGTATTAACCGAGGATGCTATAACCTCAAAAAAGTGTAGAAAGTACTTCAATTCCTTTTCTGTTGGTACATAAAGTTGAACCCTACTTTCTAAGGTCATGGCAGATGAACCTACTACCTTGCAGGTCTTACATTTTGTTGAACAAGCTTCTAATGCCATCAGCAGTAAAGAATTACTAGCTGAAGACACTCCAGAAAAGGGGGCACTTGGTGATATAGCCTTGACATATTTGCTCAGCTTCATTAACAAGGTTTGTGTGTACTTGTCTTTGTTGTCTCTGATCTTTCCAAGTACTCGAGATGCAAATGTTTTCTCATCTTTGTAAAAGATCTTAACCAATGTCCCACAATGGATCTCATGAACACATTCTTCCATCAGATAAGTTTCAACAAGTTTAAGAAGCTGATCAGTGTCTTTAACAGCATTTCTCTGCACAACTTTCTCTATCTCTTTTAAAATATCTTTAATGTCATTTGACATAAAATATTGACATACACATGACCAGTTTTCCAGGAGCAGAACAGTTATTGTTTCAGCAAACCCACTACTTAATAAAACCTTCAGTGTTTGGTACACTTTGGTGGCATAACTGTTATAATATTTATCAGAGCGAGAAATCCATTTTTCTTTAATAAACTTTATCATCAAATTAAGTAGTATAGTTCTATGCTGTGCCCCAGGAAATCGATGATAGTAGTCCATAAAATGCTCTACAGCAGCTGTTACAAAAGCCTTGTCCTTCACTGTTTCAACGTGCACTAAGAACTGAAAAAATAAAATTCACAAATTTAATTTTTATGTTTTTTAAACATGTCCTTTAATATTAGACTTTAAACAATTCTAATATAAATCAAGAATGTATCCCCAGTACATGGATGCACCATCTGCACTATCATTTTCTATGTTCAGTCAACCATGAAAATGGGGGAAAATCTCTAATTTGGCATTGAAATTAGAAATATCATATTATAGGGACATGTGTACTAAGTTTCAAGTTGATTGGACTTCAACTTCATCAAAAACAACTTCAACCAAAAACTTTTACTTGAAGCGGGACTAAAGGACGAACAAACGGAATCATAGACCAGAAAACATAATGTCCATAAAAATGGAACATAAGACAGGAAAATTCTGTTTGATTTTCCTTTCTTTTGTTTATGATTCATTAATCTTACTTTTCAGGTGTTTTATTTTTCAAAGAAACATTTTCAAGCTAAGAGTATTTTGTTTTTGATGATATCTTCATATAGAAATACCAGTATACTTCAAAAGCATAAAAACCGGAATATAAACTGCAGAAAACATGGACAGGCCTCTACAATAACTTTTTTTCAACTTGACAAGTACATACCAAAACTTACTTATTCGAATAAAACTGTAACTTGTCCAAAACAAATCTTCATAATTACCTTTTTTGAATTTTAAATTAATTCAAGGAACAAAATGAATTAAAACAATAGAAAGAATTCAATTTATATCTTTTGAAATCCTTTTCAAAAATATGAGTTGAGAAGACAATAACTGAATCTCGTCATGTCACAGTGTCACAGGACTAAGGTTCTAGTTTTCTACAATGCCAAAGTCTCATCAGACATTGCACATAGGCAACGTCTGATCAGCCTGTCAATGTACACTTATCAGATTTGCATCCTGGTTTTTTATTTTTTGTTAAAATCATTACCAGTGTTGTATGGTATTTATTCTATAACAACAGTAGAAGGTAGGAAAATGAGGTACTGATTTGTATTGGTCCAGCAATGTCTCCTGCGTTGTCAAACTGTCTATTAATCATGTCTATTAAATATGTTTCCAACTGTGCCAAACTGTCTATTAAGTGCCAGTCTGTCTAAGAATCAGGCAGTGGTAAAAACATGACCAAACCAGGTGCTCCGCAGGGCGCAGCTTTATACGACCGCAGAGGTCGAACCCTGAACAGTTGGGGCAAGTATGGACAAAACATTCAAGCGTGATACAGCTCTGAATTTGGATTGTGATCAAATTTTTGACATTACATGGTTTTTTTTTTACACAAAACAAATGTCAAGATTTTACAAATCAATTAAAGATTTCTTCTTCAAACTTTTTAAATCTAAAATTAAATAGTTGACACAGCATAGGTTTCTGACACAGAATGAATGTGGTCTAATGAACTTAAAAGTTTTTTTTTGCCTTTGAGCAATTCACTATGCTGTTGAATATTAATCCTCTCAAAAAAATGTTTGAAGAAATTTTCTTTTTATTTATGAAATCTGAAATGAGAAAAATTTAACCCCCCCCCCTTTTTTTTCACATCCCCGCTTCCCTTTTTCAACAACTGATATTAATTCAAATTTCTAATGGAGTTTGCAACAATAACTACTCTTTTAAATACATCATAAAATATTAAAATGTAAAATAAAGTGTTTGTTATCACTGAATGGTAAAGATTGGTTGGTAGTAAAAGTGAATATACATTGTTTATTGTATAAAACAATAAAAAAAACTTCATCAGCAACATTTTATATTGGCAAATTTCCAATGAAGTTATTTACATAAAGTTATTGGCAAATAAAAATAGAAAATGACATCATAGTCATGTCTGGCAAATGTCCAACATACATTATCTAAAAACATTTTAGATAAGATAAGGAAAAAAAGCTTCATCAGCAACATTTTATATTGGCAAATTTCCAATGAAGTTATTTACATAAAGTTATTGGCAAATAAAAATAGAAAATGACATCATAGTCATGTCTGGCAAATTTCCAACATATATTATCAACTACTATTCTATACAAAGAAAGATAACTCCAATTGAAAATTAATTGCTATTGCACAATATTGTGCAATTAGATATTTCTTGCTATTGTGCAATACTGTGCAATTGAAAATTTCTTGCTATTGCACAATACTTGATATGGAATCCTGATTTGGACCAACTTGAAAACTGGGCCCATAATCAAAAATCAAAGTACATATTTAGATAAAGCATATCAAATAAGCCCAAGAATTTAATTTTTGTTAAAATCAAACTTAGTTTAATTTTGGACCCTTTGGACCTTAATGTAGACCAATTTGAAAACTGGACCAAAAATTAAGAATCTACATACACAGTTAGATTTGGCATATCAAAGAACCCCAATTATTCAATTTTTGATGAAAACAAACAAAGTTTAATTTTGGACCCCAATTTGGACTAACTTGAAAACTAGGCCAATAATTAAAAATCTAAGTACATTTTTAGATTCAGCATATCAAAGAACCCCAAGGATTTAATTTTTGTTAAAATCAAACTAAGTTTAATTTTGGACCCTTTGGACCTTAATGTAGACCAATTTGAAAACGGGACCAAAAATTAAGAATCTACATACATAGTTAGATTCGGCATATCAAAGAACCCCAATTATTCAATTTTTGATGAAATCACACAAAGTTCAATTTTGGACCCTTTGGGCCCCTTATTCTGTTGGGACCAAAACTCCCAAAATCAATACCAGCCTTCCTTATATGGTCATAAACCTTGTGTTAAAATTTCATAGATTTCTATTTACTTATACTAACGTTATGGTGCGAAAACCAAGAAAAATGCTTATTTGGGTCCCTTTTTGGCCCCTAATTCCTAAACTGTTGGGACCTAAACTCCCAAAATCAATACCAACCTTCCTTTTGTAGTCATTAACATTGTGTTTAAATTTCATTGATTTCTATTTACTTAAACTAAAGTTATTGTGTGAAAACCAAGAATAATGCTTATTTTGGCCCTTTTTTGGCCCCTAATTCCTAAACCGTTGAAACCAAAACTCCCAAAATCAATCCCAACCGTTCTTTTGTGGTCATAAACCTTGTGTCAAAATTTCATAGATTTCTATTAACTTAAACTAAAGTTATAGTGCGAAAACCAAGAAAATGCTTATTTGGGCCCTTTTTGGCCCCTAATTCCTAAAATGTTGGGACCAAAACTCCCAAAATCAATACCAACCTTCCTTTTGTGGTCATAAACCTTGTGTTAAAATTTCATAGATTTCCATTCACTTTTACTAAAGTTAGAGTGCGAAAACTAAAAGTATTCGGACGACGACGACGACGCCGACGCCAACGTGATAGCAATATACGACGAAAAAATTTTCAAATTTTGCGGTCGTATAAAAACCCCACCCAATTTGTCATTGATTTCAGTTCATAATATGTAGTTATGCACAAAAATAACTTTCATTTCCATTTTCTGTTTGGTGATAGAAGATACAATTTGGCTGAAATGCACTAAAAATTGACGAATAAGGGGAGGTAACTCTATAATTTGCTATCATTCTAACCAATTTTCTAACCAAACTATTTGATATTACCAGACACACACGTACGAAAGACTATCACTTTTTAACTCAGGATGATGGTTAGTATTAAATAGCATGATTAGCTCGGTGGGTTTTTCCTAATCATGTTTTAATTTTTACCTAAATTGCCTGATTCTTACAAAGACTGGCACTTAAACTTTGAGCTGAATCGTTTACAGGCTGGTGACAAACTGCCTTGTAAAGTTACCTTATCTACAAAGCGCATCTTTTACCAGTTAAAAAGTACCTGACAAAGAACCAGTTTTAAATTATCGATATCGAACACATCTGATGGGGTCTTGAGAAATAAAAAATTTCAGTTTCAAGTAAACATGTCAAGTTAATACTTGTTTTTATCTTCTTTTCAATGTTTTCCTTTGTAATAACTTTGTTCATCAAAGTTGGATTAATTTTATTTTCTGCAGAATAATTTTTACTTGGCCTGTCGAACAAGCTTGATATAGCTTTTACTTTTGAGCCGTGATGGAAAGTTATGGCTAAAATGAGCACCCCACTCCATGGTCTTTTTGAAAAAACATGAATTTTGGTGATTTTATACCACTTGTAGGCTATTACATGGCAGCCAGTTTTATTGGCGGAGGAAGCCTGGGTGCCCAAAAAAACCACAGTCCTTCAAAAGGAAAAATGATAATCCTAGTCAATTAAAATTGGAGTAGAGTGCACTTGCACGAGCAGGGTTTGAAATTCACAACCTCAGTGTTAACTGGCTAGTGATTACAGTAGTAACCACTTAAGACCAATCAGCCACAGAGGCTCCCTGAAAAAAACATGCAGTGAATACGAAAGCTTACAACTATAAAACATAAATGTTGACAGTATTTTCAAAATATGTACCTTTTCTGCTAGATCTGTATGATATTTGCTAGGTTCTGTCGGGAATAAAACCCTCATTAGTTTACCATAATGGTCTATAGCACTACCTGATGATAAATAAAGAAGGGAGGGATTCAGTTAAGGAATGACAATGTGACTGTTAAAAAGACCCGGGTTATTAATGCAAAACTGCATAAATTTCCACAAATCTAGTCAGGTGATACTAACACTGTTCAATTGTCATTATATTCTAGAAAATAAACTATAAAATGATGATTGATACATGTAACTAGCAAACTGTATGACATGAATATAAAGTATGTACAGTCAGCTTCACTTAATCACATATCGCTTTGTTGCATAAATCAGTTATTATAATTGCATGTTTTCCCCAATCTTTGCTAAAATTGAGAATGGAAATGGGGAATGTGCCAAAAAGACAACAACCCGACCATAGAAAAAAAACAACAGCAGAAGGTCACCAACCACCAACAGGTCTTCAATGTAGCGAAAAATTCCCGCACCCGGAGGCGTCCTTCAGCTGGCCCCTAAACAAATATATACTAGTTCAGTGATAATAAACGCCATACTAATTTCCAAATTGTACACAAGAAACTAAAATTAAAATAATACAAGACTAACAAAGGCCAGAGGCTCCTGACTTGGGACAGGCGCAAAAATGCGGCGGGGTTAAACATGTTTGTGAGATCTCAACCCTCCCCCTATACCTCTAGCCAATGTAGAAAAGTAAACGCATAACAATACGCACATTAAAATTCAGTTCAAGAGAAGTCCGAGTCTGATGTCAGAAGATGTAACCAAAGAAAATAAACAAAATGACAATAATACATAAATAACAACAGACTACTCCCGTTCTCTTCACCCTTGGCGGATTGAGATAAAATTTCAGAGACACAAGGTAAGGATTTGTATTGGTTGCAGTAGAAACTCGCTGCATCCAATCAAAAAGCACCTATATCATGATCTTGTGTAAATGTAGAAAGTGTTTGTAAACAATTGCCACATGTTTATTGTGCAACAAGTCTATACATCCCTTAACATACGACTATATTTAGTGACAACTTGAATGTTTTTAATCAACTAATAGAAGTTCCTGTATATGTTTCATGCACAAATGCATGAATGTTGACGTATATTTTCGTTTCCGTCTTTACCAATTGTGTAGAATCTAGACGCTACCATGATTTTACCTCCAAATTGAAGAGTTCAATTGCTACCATTGGTCAAGAATAATGTATTCGGAATGGGCGTGACTTTAATCTTCGGATAGATGGCGCAACATTGATATCATAAATGTTGGCTTAATCTGCCAAGGGTGAAGAGAACAGGAGTGGATCATAACCCTTGGCTAGCGAAGATGATTTTCCCCCCACACAAAACCATTTCCCATTGTTCTGTTAAATTATCCTGTTGTTTACATAGCCTAATAAGTATCGTCAGCCCTTAGTTTACTGCAGGCAAAATAATAACTCCAGCTAATTAATATGCTTATTCAAAATTGAAAAGATTTTTGATGCATTTATTATCAACAAAGAAAATAAAGTCTAAATTGTTCAATTTTTTTTTTAATCAAAGCATTATAACCTTGCAATGAACATACAGGTTGGGTCAGACATACTTGTAATAACAAAATTATTATAAGAACAATTAATTCTATTTTTCATATCCCTGGTACCTATAAAAGAAAACATTGGAATGCAAATAACTAAAACAGTTTTTATCATTGGTATTGGAAGAATTTACCACTTCTGAGATATGTCAATCACACGATAATTACATCAATTATGCACACCTTTATGACTTCATTTACAAGAGAGAGGGGATTACCTGTATCCCTGCACAATTAAAATTCCTAATAAATCAGGACAAGACCAAGTAAGATGATAGGCACACAGTGTAACCAGCCTCAACCTATACCTGTGTATTCCAACATCCTGCTTTAACCAACACATGTTTGTGGTCCTAAAATATGTCTTTCTGTGCAGAAAAATATCAAAGATTCTGACACCCTGCTTAATCTGACATTTTTTCTGGTCCCCCAGTGTGTTGGATTACACAGGTTACACTGTATCTATGTTTTCCAATTAACCTACCATTGAATTCTTCAGTGTCAGTATCTGTTAAAGGGCAGACAGTTTCTGTCAAAGCCTGAATGGCTAGCATTGCTTTATCTTTTTTTGATAGTCCACCATAAGTTACCAGGAATGAGGTAAAGGTTAAGGGTATGTCATAACATAGCTGGAGACCATAGGAGTATAAGCTGGATAATGCTTTGAATATGGCTTGGTCTCGGTAATTCGGTAAGATCAAGGCAGCAAGTTTCTTAAATTTGTCACTGCTCTCTCCGATGGTCCTCGAGTCACAACAGTTGAACAGTTCAAATGCTTGGAAGGCACCGCTGAAGACAATCACTTGAATCATGGGGTTTATACTGAGAATATTTCCTGTCTGCAGCACTTTTGTTGATACATAGAGTTGACAGTACTTCAGCTGATTCTGAATAACAAATTACATTCAAATAGACATTTTCTATTAATTCTTGCCCTGTAAACTAAAAATAGAACCAGGTGAAGGAATATCACTGGGGCTATTACATATAAATGTATGGGACGGTAGGAAGAGAATTTTAATTATCAAAAGTGGGTCAAGGGTCTTTTATCGGTATGCATCTATTACCATTATGCAAAATTATCTATAAAATGGTTCTTGGTTGTAAGGATATTTTGAAAGTCCCTTCCTACCCTTCTATATACATTTTAATGGAATAGCCCTTAATGGCTTATGCTCCAACAAGGGACAACAGGATTAAGAAAGCAAGTTGTCTATAGATTATAACATATACAGTTATCTTAAGTACATGATGTTCAGTCAAATTTTTAAAGGAGTAGACATTTTTTGTTATCATTGTTTTATTTTTAGTACCTCAGTAAGTCCTCCATTGTCATCTTCTATTTCTTCTTCACAGCTTGTATCTCGTACGGTCTTCCTTTTCTTGGACTTTGGTTCATCTTAAAGAACAAATAATGTAAAAACATTTAGTTAATCCTTATACATAACTTTCTTATGGATTGTACAAAAACTAATTGTAAATGTATAAAATCAAAACTCAATGTAACAATACTAATTGTAAATGGGTCAGATCAGATTTTACTGTCAATGGCGTTTGCCATCTTATTTTAAATATCACAATTGAATCATCATTGAATTTATGTTGAAAGTCTGTAAGTTTTACTACAAAGAACCCTTAGAATTTAGTCTTTATTGAAACCATATAAAGTTTAATTTGGATCCTTTGGACCTTAAAGTGGACCAATTTAAAGCAAGGCCAACAAGAGTGCACACACTGAAATGTCTCGCCTTCTTTACTAATCATTGATATTATGTTGATAGTCCTAAATATAAAGCTTTATTACAACTGTCACATAAACTTAACATTAACCAAAAAAGTAATCATTGACCAATGAACCATGACATTAAGGTCAAGGTCAGATGAATCATTTTAGGAAGACATGTACAGCTAACAATTCTTCCATACAATAAATAGAGCTGACCTACTGCTCATAGTTTAAGAAAAAAAGACCAAAACATTAAAACTGAGCAATGAACCGTGAAAATGAGGTCAAGGTCAAATATAACCTGCGCGACTAATAAATAGATCATAAAACATTTCCATACACCAAATATAGTTAACCTATTCGTATAGTATTAGATAAAAAGACCAAAATTCAAAAATTTAACTTTGACCACTGAACAATGAAAATGAGGTCAAGGTAAGATGACACCTGCCAGCTAGACATGTACAACTTACAATCATTCCATACACCAAATATAGAAGACCTATTGCATATAGTACAAGAAAAACAGACTAAAACACAAAAACTTAACTTAAACCACTGAACCATGAAAATGAGGTCAAGGTCAGATGACACCTGCCGGTTGGACATTTACACCTTACAGTCCTTCCATACACCAAATATACAAGACCTATTGCTTATAGTATCTGAGATATGGACTTGACCACCAAATCTTAACCTTGTTCACTGATCCATGAAATGAGGTCGAGGTCAAGTAAAGAGAGAATTTTACATTACAAAAAATCTTAACTTTTTTTTCAAGTAGTCACTGAACCATGAAAATGAGTTCAAGGACATTGGACACGTGACTGACGGAAACTTTGTAACATGACGCATCTATATACAAAGTATGAAGCATCCAGGTCTTCCACCTTCTAAAATATAAAGCTTTTAAGAAGTTAGCTAACGCTGCCGCCACCACCGGACCTCTATCACTATTTCGAACTTTCTGCAACAAAAGTTGCAGGCTCGACAAAAATTCAAAGTTTAAATACATGGTTAGATATAGCATACATTATTACAGATCCCCAAGGGCAAAAGACATATGACAAATAGAATCTTACTATTATAAGGTATCTGCAAACAAGATATAACCCCAGTTTTCTAAATTCTGAAATATAAGCTGAATTGATAGAAATAGTGAACGCCATCACTTAAATATTGACAAACTGACAGAATGACAAAAACTTCTAACAACAAATTTCCATAAACCAATCCTGGCCTTCAAAATGACTCAAAATTTTAAAAAAATACCTGTTTTTAGTAATAGTTCTTTACAACTTCCTTCGGATATTTCATCTAATTGCTGCTGTTTTATGCTTGCTTTGATTTTATGCAATCTATTCAAGGTTAAATGAAGGTATTCTTCCTGTAAAAATCACATTCAAATATGATATTGTGTAAAAATATCACATAATTCTTAACAAGGCAGCAATCAATTTTAATCCCATTTTTATTAATAGCAAAGTTCTATAACTGTTTAAGACAGACACAAACAAATTTAATCATTTAATTAGATATAAATTTCAACAAATCTTGTCACATGATACTTCACTGTTCAATTGTCATTATATTCCAGAAAATATTCTAAATGGTGATTGAAAGGATTGATAACTAGCTATAGAGGCTCTTGGTTTAAAATTGGCCCTAGAATTCAAAAATCAAAGCGCTGTAAGTGTTGAAGGCAGTTAGCCAAAAACCAAGGCAAACGTAATTATGAAAACTGTGGCAATGTTGCTTCAACATTAAACATTCATATATTGTACATTTATGTTTATCTAATGAATTAACTATTAAGGCAAATAATGTCCTTAATTGGCTTAATATGGACGGAGTTTTTGATCTGGGTCACAAAGATGGCCATACGCCACAGCATTAAAGCAATTGCTTTATAAACGAAGTGGATACAAAATAACAACACCTGTTCAGCACCTCTTAAGGAACATTCATGTCATGTTAAGTTTCAATCCATTCAGTGGTTCTCTAAAAGTAGCCAATTGTTGACGGATGCCAAGTGATGAGAAAAGCTCACTTGGCCCTTTGGGTCAGGTGAATTAAAATAAGGCCTTTCAAATACCAGTACTTATTTTCCCAGAAAATGAAATTTAATCTTAATTATTTAAGGAATGGTTACTTCAGCTGAGTGTTATTTTTTGCCTTTAGAAAACTTATTCTTCCATATTATCATACCTGACTACTTGATTCCTGGAATATTTCATGTTCTATTCGTGTACAGTATGCTGTGGCATTCATCACTAACTCTCCTGTCTGTGATGATACTGGTAATAATGCCTGTACACTGAAAATAGGGGAAAAGGTACATTAATCACTTTCTCTCAAATATTTGACTCTAACATATATTTTTAACCAAAACTTCATATGTGTAAACCAATTATCATTTTAAAAATTATAACTTGCTTTAATTACTTTAGACTATCGTCATCTTCAGAAAGTTTGGTTTCACCACCTTATGTCTTTTGAAACAACTCTTGCTAGAATCAACAATAGAACTGATTTCTTGTAAGTAAACCTGGTTTACATTTGCTCTAATTTATCTGCAACTTACATTTTACCAATAAAGTGATTCCTAAAACCAAAAGTGACTTGTTCTTTCCAACCAGTACCCTTGTCTACCTTTAACTTTTTATTCCTAACACCAGCCCTGTAGGGTGACTGACTTTTACCAGTCTCTGAAAAATAAGAATATGATAAAAATATATCATTAGACCAGATAAAAAGTTGTCTCTCAAAAACATAAATTAAAATTTTCAATCTAGACAAAATACTGATGATAGTTTTTCCCTGTGTGCTTTTTTTTTAAAACATAAAAAGATTTTGTTCCTAAATATTTCATGTATACAATTACCTTCGTGGTCCAGGACCAAGCTATGGGTCCCTGTTTACAAAACGAACCATCTATCCAGGAAAATAGTATGCTTATTATTAAGAATTTCCTGGTATGTACAAATTTTTGTTGAAATATATACAGATGAGTATAAATGCAGCAGATGTGCATGTAAAAACTTGAATAAATATCACCTTGACCCTGTACATTTTTGAACTGTCACAATTTCATGTATTCAACGAAATTTTTAAATCAATACACAGCTTTAAGTCACATTTCTTCATCAGTGATCAGTTTTTTACATAAAACATTTTAAGTTTATTGTATGCGTCTTAAGGAAATTCAATAGGACAATATTTCTTGTGAAAAAAATTAGTTTGAAATGCTTTTAATAAGAGATATCATCTAACTCTAAGGCCATTGTGGAAAAGAAGTTTCATTTGACCTTTGAAAGTCATCAAAGACCTGTATACAAATTGAATGCAAAAATGTCAAAGTCTTTTTAAAGATGAGGACATTTTTCAATGCATAAGTCAGTCAAACCAATGCAAATTAATCTCCAAATATCATAGACTTAACAAGAGGCTGTCACAATGACAGCAAACCGGATTTATTAACATTTAGTTGTGTCCTGCCAATATCACAAGAAGCATAACTGATGAACGGTGAAAGTGAAAATCGTCAATATCAAATTTGACATCCATTTTGTCATCAGTATCAACATATTAAAATTTGAAACGCTTAGGTTGAATGGTTCATGAGTAAATGCAACAACATGAATGGAAACGCCATTTTTCAATCTTTCATGAACCATAACTGATGAACGGTAAAAGTCAAAATCGTCATTATTGAACTTGACCTCCATTTTGTCATCAGTAACAACATATTAAAATTTGGAAAGCTTTGGTTGAACAGTTCATGCGTAAATGAACAGACATGACTGGAAATGCCATTTTTCAATCTTTCAAGAACCATAACTCCTGAACAGTAAAAGTCAAAATCGTCATTATTGAACTTGACCTCCATTTTGTCATCAGTAACAACATATTAAAATTTGGAAAGCTTTGGTTGAACAGTTCATGCATAAATGAACGGACACGACTGGAAATGCCATTGTTCAATCTTTCAAGAACCATAACTCCTGAACGGTAAAAGTCAAAATCGTCAATATTGAACTTGACCTTCCTTATGTTGTCAGTAACAACATATTAAAATTTTAAAAGCTTTGGTTGAAAGGTTCATGCGTAAATGCACGGACAACATTTGGTTGCCGCCCGCCCGTCTGCTTGCCGTACATCCCCAAATGAATAACCGACATTTTTGTCACAAAAATCCGGTTAAAAATTAGCCCCCTTAAACTAACCAGATCACCAACTTTAAACAATAGTTAAAATTGCCAACACTTAAAAGGGCTTGATAGTCTCTTAAGCTTGCTTCAATAACTTAGTCTCAGGTAAAAAAACTGGTTAATCCTATCTTATGCTGTATTAACTTCTTTGTAAAAAAAAAACTACTTTCTATAGGTATATCTACAGTACATGGTTTTACCTTTAGCTTTGAAATCTGATTGGATGTCCTTGCCATAACCTTGAAGTCCCAAAGCCCTATATGCAGCACCATAAGTTTGGTCATTTTTAACCATAAATTCTGCCACTACCTCTGTATCTGTAAAATAAATGTGAATTTCCAGTATTTCCATCAAGTTTAACCTTACTAATTACAAACTTATGATGGTATAATAAGGGTGGACCAAATTTTTATACTTTATATTGTATTCTACATCTGTTTAGAATTGGTGGACTTTTTCTACAGCAGAACATTTCAAGGTAAAATATCATACAAATAAGTCAATCTTCAAGTTTTATGGTACAATAGTAATGCATAGGGGGAAAATTCAATGTCAGAGTGGCATGATTTTGATAGAAGACAAACCTCCATCCCTAGCTTTATAAGCATAACAAGTTAGGTTTTTATTATTAGCATACCAAGTTGAATCAAAGTTCGATCCTATAAAACATGTGCACCTGACCTAAAGTCCAATGAAAATCAAAGAGCAGAATGCTCTGAGGG
Organism: Mytilus edulis; assembly: GCA_019925275.1. NCBI lineage: Eukaryota > Metazoa > Mollusca > Bivalvia > Mytilida > Mytilidae > Mytilus > Mytilus edulis. Next base: position 100,002,610 of record CM034355.1, on the reverse strand, counting down.
ATACGATTGCCATAGTTTTCATTGACACATGTATAGCAGTTCTGCCAACTTTTCATTAAGCAAATGCATGAGATTTGGCCAACATTGAAAAGATCAAAGGGAAAAAAATAGATCCAAGGATACTGCCGCAAAAAAGCATGAACATGCGTGAGTCTCACGCATTTTTTGCAGCCCTGGTTGTGACGAACTTCATTATGTGATTTTTTATCTTTTATTAATTATTAGCTTATTGTTCATAAATTGTAATTCATGAAGGGCAGCTCACTATCTTATTTTCATGGTTTATAAAGGTATGTATAAATTGCACCCTGATTGGCACCCCACTCATTGATTTACACGTCAGGTAAAAATCATGTGACAAGTAGCACATGGTTTTTCATACAGGTAAAGTGGTTAGGCAGAGCACACCTAGATTTTGATGTGAACAGATGTTCTGTCTGCTGCAGTTCACTTATATTTGGTGATACCTCAGAATTGTCAATTCAGGACATGGAGATTCACAGGACAATATAATGAATAAGCTCAGGTGAGACATTTGTTTATATTTTTGAAGGTGTTATCATTTAGTTGTCATTTTGACATATCAAACAGACCCGGAGACTTTTCATTCACGTGGCGGTCGATTTATGGTTTGAAATCTTGTTTTCATTTGATTATAAATTTATTTGGGGTTCAATTATTTGTTTCAGGGGTTGGTCCATGCAGTTTTTATGCTTAGTTTTGGAGTGGCAACGTTTAAATGGTCAGACAACATACGTCCTATTTATTGACACAGATCTTCCCAAATACCAGTTTGAGGTTTAGTTTAACGTATCATACAACGGCCAATATATATACGTTATGTGGCAGAAATTACGTATTTGCGTTTATAGAAGCTGTGGTATATTCACTGGAAGTTGGTGTTAGTTTACCGGAAGTCCGTGTTTCATTTACCGGAAGTGGCATATCAATATAGAAGCTATGCACTTAGTGAAATATATTTTATAAGTGAATATATAGTGAGCCATACATCTTATTGATGTTACAAGTGTACACAAGTCAATATTAAATAGTGAAAAGTTTAATAAAGTAAAAGTTTAGAATAATTCAATCTGAAAGTATTTGATGTTCGTTCCAAGCGACGTCCTAGATCTTGACCGCAGACAGAGTGAATGATAGCAGATGTGATGAGACATTTTTCTGATTAGTTTCAATTTATACTTACTAACATTTCAGTTGTTTATTTTGTTTATTTGTATTCATTTGCATGTTATAATCATGTTTAGTTATGTTTAGTTTTGTTTGATTTTGTTTATTTTTGTTTTAGTAAAATATTATTTTTTACTTGTGTTTCTATGAGTGTTGGCCAACTGACAATCCGATTATCCTATGTCTTTACACTGGTACAGCTGGATAGTATTATTTTCAAAACTAATTCAACTGCACATGCAAAATGTATTAGTCTGAATAGTCTCTTAACTTTAAAAATAGCCAATCCCAGATACAAGTGTATGAGCAATTTACTTATTGTGTTTTATTTTTGTACTATCAATTCCAAGTTTACTTTCCACAGTAGTCACTGAGAGTGAGAAAAGGTATTTCACTTCGTATCTTATCACCGTTAATTCTAGGAGGAACCCCATTTCTAACTCTTTAAATATTATTTTCCTTTGGGTCAGTGCTCTGTTTAAATTGAGTTCGTTCTTAATATAATACGACGATTATCGACATCTAACGAGTTAAGTTTTCTTGAGGAGTCGTATTGTATTTCGATTTTGATGGAAAATACTTCCGGAAGGGAGACAACTCGAAACGATAATATGGAAGACTCCATTTCGGCTGAAGGGGTGTTATAGGTAAAATTTTATGGGGACTACATTTATTTTAATTTAAATGAAGAATATGATTTAAAATTATGCAACAACAATAACCCTCAATAGCCAACAGACATAGAAAGAATCCCATGAGTTTCAAACTAATCAATGAAGCGGGGAATCCAGAGCAACCACTCAATCTGATACCCCTTGAAATCAAGAAAACTATACGCATGCGCATTAATACATAAACAAACCCCCGACTTGCGATTTGGAACAAGAACGTTTATTAAATGATATGGTGAATGGTTTCCATTTCTTTTATGAGAGTACAGTATCAAATAATCAAATATTAGTTTCATAACGGTAAAATATGGAAAAACTCTACTTCCGTTCTTATATGACAGAAATAGAATTATCAGAATTCAGAGAACGCTCGCATTTATCAAAACTGGGGAATTCCCTCTGACGTGTTTCTAAATTTATAAAAACACTAAATATAAATACTGCTCAATTCTGATTTTCCGTGTTGTTAAAAACACGCATATATGTCAAGGGAAATATCAAACATAAATATTATGAGAATAACATTACAAGAAAGTTGTTTATGTTTAATCCTTTTGCTTGTTTATACTTTTTAAAGCAAGACAATCATAAGAATCTGAGATGTTGCTGAATGTTTAGAATAAAACGGTTGACGTGAGGGAATGCAGCCCTGAGTCAACGGTAAAAGTCTACAGATTGCTTGAAAGCAATCGTATCCCAAAAACAGACTAACAGACACACCAGACAGAAAAGGGTATAAAATGTTCTACCTACCTTCCACATCAATCTTAATTTGAATAGTCCTTACTGAATGTTATTTTATTCAATGATGAATAGTCCTTACTGAATGTTATTTTATTCAATGATGAATAGCCCTTACCGAATGTTATTCTATTCAATAATGAATAGTCCTTACCGAATGTTATTCTATTCAATAATGAATAGTCCTTACCTAATGTTATTTTATCCAATGATGAATAGCCCTTACCTAATGTTATTTTATTCAATGATGAATAGTCCTTACCTTATGTTATTTTATTCAATAATGAATAGTCCTTACCGAATGTTATTCTATTCAATAATGAATAGTCCTTACCTAATGTTATTTTATCCAATGATGAATAGCCCTTACCTAATGTTATTTTATTCAATGATGAATAGTCCTTACCTAATGTTATTTTATTCAATGATAAATAGCCCTTACCTAATGTTATTTTATTCAATGATGAATAGCCCTTACCTTATGTTATTTTATTCAATGATGAATAGCCTTTACCTAATGTTATTTATTCAATAACGAATAGCTCTTACCTAATGTTATTTTATTCAATCCCTAATGTTATTTATTCGCTGAAGAATAGCCTTTACCTAATGTTATTTATTCAATAAAGAATAGCCCTTACCTAATGTTATTTTATTCAATGATGAATAGCTCTTACCTAATGTTATTTTATTTAATGATGAATAGCCCTTACCTAATGTTATTTTATTCAATAATGAATAGCCCTTACCTTATGTTATTTTATTCAATGATGAATAGCCTTACCTAAAGTTATTTTATTCAATGATGAATAGCCCTTACCTAAAGTTATTTTATTCAACGATGAATAGCCCTTACCTAATGTTATTTTATTCAATAACGAATAGCTCTTACCTAATGTTATTTTATTCAATGATGAATAGCTCTTACCTAATGTTATTTTATTCAATGATGAATAGCCCTTACCTAATGTTATTTTATTCAATGATGAATAGCCTTTACCTAATGTTATTTTATTGAATGATGAATAGTCCTTACCGAATGTTATTTATTGAATGATGAATAACCCTTACCTAATGTTATTTTATTCAATGATGAATAGCCCTTACCGAATATTATTTTATTCAATGATGAATAGCCCTTACCATAATGTTATTTTATTCAATGATGAATAGCCCTTACCTAATGTTATCTTATTCAATGACGAATAGCCCTTACCTAATGTTATTTTATTCAATGACCAATAGCCCTTACCTTGTTATTTTATTCAATGACCAATAGCCCTTACCGAATGTTATTTTATTCAATGATGAATAGCCCTTACCAAATGTTATTTTATTCAATGATGAATAGCCCTTACCTAATGTTATTTTATTCAATGATGAATAGCCCTTACCTTATGTTATTTTATTCAATGATGAATAGCCCTTACCTAATGTTATTTTATTCAATGATGAATAGCCCTTACCTTATGTTATTTTATTCAATGATGAATAGCCCTTACCTAATGTTATTTTATTCAATGACGAATAGCCCTTACCGAATGTTATTCTTTTCAATAATGAATAGCCCAAACCTAATGTTATTTTATCCAATGATGAATAGCCCTTACCTAATGTTATTTTATTCAATGATGAATAGCCCTTACCTAATGTTATTTTATTCAATGATGAATAGCCCTTACCTAATGTTATTTTATTCAATGACGAATAGCCCTTACCGACCGTTATTCTATTCAATAATGAATAGCCCATACCTAATGTTATTTTATTCAATGATGAATAGCCCTTACCTAATGTTATTTTATTCAATGATGTATAGCCTTTACCTAATGTTATTTTATTCAATGATGAATAGCCCTTACCTAATGTTATTTATTCAATGATGAATAGCCCTTACCTAATGTTATTTTATTCAATGATGAATAGCCCTTACCTAATGTTATTTTATTCAATGACGAATAGCCCTTACCGAATGTTATTCTATTCAATAATGAATAGCCCATACCTAATGTTTTTTTATTCAATGATGAATAGCCCTTACCTAATGTTATTTTATTCAATGATGTATAGCCTTTACCTAATGTTATTTTATTCAATGATGAATAGCCCTTACCTAATGTTATTTAATTCAATGACGAATAGCCCTTACCTAATGTTATTTTATCCAATGATGAATAGCCCTTACCTAATGTTATTTTATTCAATGACGAATAGCCCTTACCTTATGTTATTTTATTGAATGATGAATAGCCCCTACCTAATGTTATTTTATTCAATGATGAATAGCCCTTACCTTATGTTATTTTATTCAATGATGAATAGCCCTTACCTAGTTATTTTATTCAATGATGAATAGCCCTTACCTTATGTTATTTTATTGAATGATGAATAGCCCCTACCTAATGTTACTTTATTCAATGATGAATAGCCCTTACCTAATGTTATTTTATTCAATGATGAATAGCCCTTACCTAATGTTATTTTATTCAATGATGAATAGTCCTTACCTGTTATTTTATTCAATGATGTATAGCCCTTACCTTATGTTATTTTATTCAATGATGAATAGTCCTTACCTAATGTTATTTTATTCAATGATGTATAGCCCTTACCTTATGTTATTTTATTCAATGATGAAAAGCCCTTACCTAAAGTTATTTTATTCAATGATGAATAGCCCTTACCTTATGTTATTTTATTGAATGATGAATAGCCCCTACCTAATGTTATTTTATTCAATGATGAATAGCTCTTACCTAATGTTATTTTATTCAATGATGAATAGCCCTTACCTAATGTTATTTTATTCAATGATGATTCTTTGGAACAAAGTCGACAAGAGTTTGGTTTGTCACAAATTGTGAAGCATGTTGAGGAATTGGAACTTGTTCCTGATTCAGTCTTCTTCATGTGACTACAGTATGAACATGTGTGGCCTGAACAATCATCACCATTGAGCTGGCGTATGAAATGCAAGCAGAAGCTGCCATCTTTTTCTTTAATTGTCATAGTCTTCCCAGCAGCACACATCAAGCACGGAAGAGTGCATGTATAATGGCAGTAATTCTTCCTTATCAATTTACACATTTCACAGTTCACATGACCATAGTTCATCACACTTGCCATTACAACTTGCTCTTTTAATGGAGAACATACTGAACACTCAACTCTGTGACAACTGTTCCAGTGTTGTAATATTAATTTACTACTAAAGCATTCTTTGTCTGAAAGAAAAAATAACAAGATTACTGTAAATGCAGAAAAAATTGTGATGTTTTATTAATGCGAAAAATGCAACTGTGTTACATTCCAAATAATTTAAACTCACATTTAATAAAAATAATATGATATGAACAGGGTTTTTGTTAATATCGCAAAAATTAAAATTGGGTTCTAGTCTAAAATGTCAAAATGGCAATAATAAATAAACGCAATAATTTCTGAATTTACAGTACAAGTTAAAAATAATGAACGTACAGGAAGAAAAATACCATTTAAAACTATCATAGATAGGGCATTTCAGTGATTTAGCTAGACCTCGTCATCTTTAATAGTTTTCAAAATGTGAAACTATTTCAAATCAATCCACTTATTGGATGGGTCAATAATCTGTTTATTAATAAACTTCTTAATTGACCATCATAATTGATTTCCCAGTTAAATGGGTCAGTCAGCATTTCAATTACAATATCATTCAAATAATTTGGAGTTTGTTTATCGTACTGCTTGTTTAAACATAATTGTTTTCCCCTGTTAGAATTTTAATTTCAATATTCTCAAACTATCAGATGAAATTACTATATACATACTTTTTTATGAATTATTGTTGAAAGCTACAGTTTTGATTTGTGAAACAAAATTTAAAAAAAACCATCAAATACTTTTGCATAATCTTCCTTCTGTGCAGACTTGCATGTGAGTCAGGAGAGACTTCAATTGTTTACATGTTTGATCAGTACAATTGATTTTCTGTTGTTGACAGTTGTAAGCATGAAGTAGATTCATCAAATGTTCTTTTATATTCATCTGAACCCGTTTGTCCATATCTTTTGGAAATTCTGGCACCTAAATTAAAATAATTCTTATTTAGCATATGTAGAGTGATTATTTTTTTTATATCTATTTGATCTGCAACTGTCATCATAGAATAAGTCCATGTAAATAAAATTGAGAATGGAAATGGGGAATGTGTCAAAGAGACAACAACCCGACCAAATAAAAAACAACAGCAGAGGGTCACCAACAGGTCTTCAATGTAGCGAGAAATTCCCGCACCCGGAGGCGTCCTTCAGTTTGCAAAGTATATTTCCTTTAATAATTTTGGCTCCCTGAAAAAAGGTTTTTAGGAGATAATCACTAACTGTTTTTGACAATTTATATAATGACATACACGACATACCAGTTAAGTATTAATTTAATAAAGAAATTCAATATTACACTGGCTAGATTGTTATTGCTATGGATATTAGTGACTAACCTCTGCTGTTTATAGACTTCTATGGATATTAGTGACCTACCTCTGATTGTTTATAGACTTCTACAATTTCATCTGGGACATCCTCAACCTCTGGTAACATGTCAGAAATATCTACATCTGTAACAAATAATGTCAAAACTTGACAAATGTAAAAAATATCTTGTTCATCTCAACCTGGTCAAGATTGGGCATTCAAACAATTAAGGCTTGACCCATCATTTCAGTCAATCAACTATTGTTGCAATGATAAGTTAGGTTCATATAATATAGTTTGAGATTTTCCTTGATATTGGCAGGTAACTAAGAGTTTCAATTTCTAGAATTTTCTTTAAGGGTACAATTTCAGTTCTTTTTTTCTTCATAGCTTTTGTTCAAGTTTCAACATATATATATAATGAAGTAGCTAATGGTAAGCAAAAATTATTAAACAAGAATGGACATTCATTTTCTGTGTTCAGTGGACCCTGAAATTGGAGGTCAGAACTCTAATTTGGTATTAAAATTAGAAAGATGATATCATAAAGAACAAGTATACTAAGTTACAAGTTGATTAGACTTCAACTTCATCAAAAACTACCTTGACCAAAATTCTTATCCTGAAGCAGGACAGACCAGAAAACATAATGCCCATTAAGGGGCATACAAATTTTAAAAAAGATGTGCCAGACGACACAAATGCCCCCACTCAAGCTTGAAAATTTTCTTAATGAAAGGGGGATTATAAGTCTTCCCCAATAGATGACTCACTGCCTAAATTAAAATCTGTCTGCATGTTGTGGTTCTCAGCAATGTGTATGAGTTTTATGAAATTGGGATTAGCAAACTCAAGTTAAGAGTACAGAAACAAATCAAAGAGCTGATAGCTCCGAGGTGGAAGAAGGTGAATAAAAGGTAACTTGAATTACCATAAAAGCAGTCCCACTAACCCAGCCTGCTTTGTTCCATTATCGTTATGACGTATTTTTATTCTTCAAACAAGAATGTGTCATAAGTACATTGATTTCCCATCCGTACAATCATTTTCTATGTTCAGTGGACAGTGAAAATTAGGTAAAATCTTTAATTTGGTAGTAAAATTAGAAAGATCATATCATAAGGAACACATGTGTACAAAGTTTCAAGTTGATTGGATTTCAACTTCATTAAAAAACTACCTCGGCAATAAACTTTAACCTGAAGCAGGACAGACGGACAGACCAGAAAATATATATAATGCCTATAAATGGGGCATAAAAAAAGTAAGACTTGTTACATACCTGCCAACTTCTGTAAGTTCCCTTTGGGGTTTTCAGTGTGCGACAACAATTTTAAAGGTTACAATTTTTAGCTCCAGTCACGCTTCAGTGATTCCCTATATAAGCAACCATTTTTTTTCCCAAAAAGGGGGGATTTTATTTTCTTGTGTAAGAATATTAGATGCTTGTTGAAATTTCCTTTAAAAGGTTGGGAACAACACTCCAAATGAGGGGTAACCCTCATTGGAAGTACATTACAACCCACTGTAAAAAATGAGCACCTTTATATTCATATTATTTGATGAAACTTTTCCCCAAGAACTATGCATCTATCCAGTATTAAATGGTCAAAACATGTCAAAAGAATTTTGTGATGTTTCTAAACTTATATCTCCTTTATTAATTTGAACCCTCATTTAGAAAAGTTGTTCCAAATATAATGAATTTCCCCACATTTAAAATTTTTTTTTTTTTTTTTCAACAGTAAAATGACCCCTTGTTTTAGGGACAGTCCCTCATTTAAAGGACACCACTCATAATGGGGGTAGGGGGTCCCAACCTGTTTGTTTGTTTTCGTGAAAAAATAATAGTACATTGTCCTTTAAATGATTTAATTGAATACAAAAATAAAATATTTTACAACAAGTATTATGTCAAAAAATTAGTGAAAAAAATACTATTTATCATCTTTATGGTAGTACTGCATCATTGAATTTTGTCCATCAGCCATGCTTTTATCCTTAAGGTAGATACATGATATACCGCCATCTTTGATTGTAAAATCACAGTACCAAAGCGGTCTAGTTATTTGCCCTAATCTGCAATTTTTTAGACAGATTTGAAATTTTATAGTTAGACTGTTTGTTTATATAAGGAAAACTTGGTAATTTATTGTAATAACCAAGATATTTGAACAATTATCATTTTCTTTTGTTATTACGATCATTTTTTTCAAATGAGCCATTTAAGGGGAGCTAACTCTTTTAGTAGAAAATTATACTGCACTAATAGCGATTTTTTTTTATTTTTACTTGAAGCAAGAAAACAAGTTTGGTGACTCCCTTTTTTCTTTTTATTTTCTTAAAACATGTAATAAAAACCTCTCTTCTCACAATTTATTTCAAAATTCTATCTCATAGAATTTTTTTTATGCACACAAATGTGTATTCTCATGTACAATCTAATCAAATTTAGGCAATTTTCAACGACTCATAGCTTGAAAAATAGCATGGTGACCCATACTTTTTATTATATTTTTGAATTCTGTCTTAAAAAGTATATACTTATGATCTACCTTAAGCTGTGTAAGAACCTGCTTGTAGATGAAAATTCACATGCCATTGCCATTTTCACGATTTTACAACTAGATGAAAACAACACAAGTTCAAAATCTAGCATGTTAGAATAATCTTCAGAGAAACCATTTTTGATTGGCTAATTAATTATCATAAGAAACACAGAATTTGATTGGCTGAACACAATTGTCTCACAAGCAACAGATGATTTTCATTAAATCGTTTTTTAGAGTTTTTTAACGATACCCTTAATACTAATATTTTTTGATAAATGCAAGGACGTATTATAAAACATCCTTGTTAAGAGTCAAGAGAATGAACACAGGGCGACTGTACTATACGGGTGAAAGAACTCAGGACGAACAGACCAAGGGCGAACATGTAAACAGGGCGAGTTGTCCCGATACCCAATTCACGAATGCGTACTACAAATATCTACAGTAAAAACATCCAGTTACAAGTAAACAAATGACGTTCGTGTAGATGAGATAAAATATAATAATTTACATAAATAAAAGGGTACATATTTACGATAGTGATTGTTTTTTATTCCTAATTTACAAATTAAATGATTCAGATGATTAATTATGTTAAAATCAGTGTCAGGAATCGGAATTGTTATGAAATTGTAATACACAGAAACGAATGCGGCATACAGAGGTTCAATGATTTTAAAGTCGGCACCATTGGCCTTCAGAAGACTTGAAGTCTTCTTCCACCAAAAAATGGGAGACTTGTCAAGGGTAATACTTAATGCCTGTGTTGCCTACATCAGGTGCATGACAATTTTAATCAGGTCAACTAGAAACTAGAACTGCTGACACACTAAAATAGTTTACTCCTGTTTCACGATGTTATTAGTACTACCACATCCTAAAGAAATGTTCTACAACTGTGTAAAGCTTCATCAATATCAGACAGGTATACAAAAGAGCAGCTTGGGATATTTCTATATATCACCAAAGCATTGTTTGCAGGGGATTATATCAAGAAAATTGATAAGTGTTAGGGATTAAGATTAAGATGTATACCTATGCAATCTGTGTTGGATTCTTTTACTTCTATTTCATTGTTATTCCAACCAACTTTAGAAAACTGAAAAAGATAATAAAAACTATCAATAAACCATCTCAATCATCTAGTCTGATCCTACAATGAGTAACATCAATTCTGTTTTGAAATTTTCAATAAAATCTACTTTAGGTTGGATGTCATGGGCACACAGTGTGTTTCATTGTGTATACACGCAAACAAACCACCGAATTATACTGTTAAGATGACAACAACATTATTAAAGAACTTGAAAAACAGAATAAAATTGAGAATGGAAATGGGGAATGTGTCAAAGAGACAACAACCCGACCAAATAAAAAACAGCAGCAGAGGGTCACCAACAGGTCTTCAATGTAGCGAGAAATTCCCGCACCCGGAGGCGTCCTTCAGCTGGCCCCTAAACAAATATATACTAGTCCAGTGTTAATGAATGCCATACTAATTTCCAAATTGTACACAAGAAACTAAAATTAAAATAATACAAGACTAGCAAAGGCCAGAGGCTCCTGACTTGGGACAGGCGCAAAAATGCGGCGGGGTTAAACATGTTTGTGAGATCTCAACCCTCCCCCTATACCTCTAACCAATGTACAAAAGTAAACGCATAACAATACACACATTAAAATTCAGTTCAAGAGAAGTCGGAGTCTGATGTCAGAAGATGTAACCAAAGAAAATAAACAAAATGACAATAATACATAAATAACAACAGACTACTAGCAGTTAACTGACATGCCAGCTCCAGATTTCAATTAAACTAACTGAAAGATTATGATTTCATCATATGAACATCAGGCACAATATTTCCCGTTAGGGGTTTAGTATCATACCATCATAACATATATGAGAAGAACATAACCTGTGTCATGCCAACAACTGTTTTTTAGATTAAATGTGTTTAGTTCCGATGCAAAGACCTTATCAGTGACTCAATATTAACGCCAAAATATGCAATCTTTAATGACCTGACAACAGTATTGTAATTATATCCCTTCTTAATAAGTCTATTCAAAGGTTTTGTAAGTTTCTGAGGTGAATACTGACACCTCTGTGCTTTATAAAGAATATTTCCATAAAAAATTGGATGTGAAATACCTGATTGATTAGAAGTCTGCATGTTGAGTTATATTTACGAATGATGTCTTTATACCGATGATAAAATTTAGTAAATGTTTTGACTAGTTTGTGATATCGAAAACCCTGGTGTAATAATTTTTCAGTAATACACAAATTTCTCTCGTTAAAATCTAAAACATTGTTACATACATGAACGAATCGTACAAGTTGAGATATATAAACACCGTAAGATGGTGACAAGGGAACGTCACCATCTAGAAACGGATAATTAACGATAGGAAATGAAAAATCATCCCTTTTATCATAAATTTTAGTATTCAGCTTTCCATTAGTGATATAGATATCAAGATCGAGAAAAGGGCAGTGGTCATTGTTAGTATTAGCTTTATTTAAAGTAAGTTCAACAGGATAAATTTCATTAATATACATACTGAAGTCGTCATTATTGAGAGCCAAAATATCATCCAAATATCTAAAAGTATTATTAAATTTGTTTATCAGATGTTGTTTCGATGGGTCTTTGCTTATTTTTGTCATAAATTGTAACTCATAACAATACAAAAACAGGTCCTCAATAAGTGGTGCACAGTTAGTCCCCATTGGAATTCCGATAATCTGACGATATACGGAATCCCCAAAGCGAACAAAAATGTTATCTAGTAAAAATTCAAGGGCATATATAGTATCAAAGCATGTCCAATTAACATAGTTTTTTTGTTTATTGCTACTAAAAAATGACCTAAAAGAATTTGAACATATATATTCACATTCTGATTTTTTGAATGCCCATTTAATTAGGTGTGTGAATTTTTTCTTAATGAGAATGTGAGGCAATGTGGTATACAGGGTAGAAAAATCAAAACTTTGAACAGATTCAAAATCACCAATATAAGCATGCAATTTATCAAGTACTTCCAACGACTTTTTGACACTCCAAAAGTAATTTATTCCACTATTTTCGAAGGCCTTATTTGAACAATTTATTATCAGGTTTTTAATTGTACCAAGTGTGCTGGTAAGAAGAATAGACAATTTAGTAGTTGAACAATCGCTTGAAGACGAAATAAATCTATATTTGTAAGGGGTTTTGTGTAGCTTCGGAAGCCAATACATAGTTGGGACTTTCATTGTATTTGGCTCTGCTTGTAAAGCGGTGGCTAAAAGTTTATGTTTGTTACAGATTTAGTTTTCTGAAAATGGAGTCAGTTGGAATGTTGGTGAATTGGTGATTTCTTTTTTCAGAACCTCAATGTAAAATTTACGTCAAACAATAATAATATTATTAGCAGCTTTATCGGCCGGGGCAAAAACAAATTCCTTGGCTAGTTCTTTTAGTTTATGTTTGATACGAGAAATAGGTTTATTGTGGTTATTGTTAATAGTAAAATGTTCTTTAAAATGTTGAATACGTATATCAACTATCTTTATTACTGAATTGAAAAAAGAGTCCAAAGATTTTTTGTCAGCTTTTTCCCGTTTTATCCATTGCATGCTAAAATCTGAAAGACTTGATCAGTTTTCATTTGGTTGATTCCTGTGTAGTTAAAAGGTGTGACATGTATGATAAACCAATTGAATCATTATATAACAAGAATGTGTCCACATTACATAGATGCCCCACTTGCACTATTATTTTCTATGTTCAGTGGTCCGTGAAAAATGGATGAAAAAATTGGCATTAAAATTAGAAAGATCATATCATAGGGAACATGTGTACTAACTTTTGTTGATTGTACTTTAATTTCATCAAAAAACTACCTGGACCAAAAACTTTAACATGAAGCAGGACAGACAGACAGACACACCAACGGACGAACAAATGGTGAGGCATTAAAACAGAGATCTTTATCAAATGTGCACATTTTTTTGATCAGTCGATAAACACAAAAAACCATAATAATGTTATTTTACTTTTAGGATGAGGCCAAAAAAAAAAATAGGTGTGTTTCCGGTCGCCCGACCGACCCTAATTTTTTGGCGCCGACCCTAACTTTTTTTCCGGAAACGGTTTTTGTTTAGTATAGCCTTTGAATGGCATCTTTTAAACGTTTGATTTCAAATAAAATTTTAATACAGTAAGCATTTGTGTGATACAGATTGAAGTCAAACAACGGCATGGCTTCTGCTATGGCCATAATATTAATATTTGGTATTTGTAGAAAAGCTGGCATCAGTTCTGTGAACTAAATTGTCTGAAAGAAACTGATTATAAAACAGGTCTTTGCTGAGACAGACTTTGATGGGCTTTCTGTGTAAGACTATAGCCTGACCCGTACAGATGGCATATCAGTTCTGAAAAGTTTGAAAATTTTATAAGCTGGAAGTCCTGGCCAAGTCTTCTGCAACTTTTGAACATGGACTATTCATATCTTGTATACTTTATACAATGAACTGATGAAAATAACCTGAAAGAATAACAAACTGATTATAAAAATACACAAAAAACAACCGAAGCAGGCCAGCAAAAAAAAAAAAAAAAAAAAAAAAAAAAAAAAAAAAAAAAAAATCCTACCTACCGACCCTAATTTTTTGGGGCATGCAACAGGAAACACACCTATTTTTTTTTTTGGCCTGAAAAGAGTTTATATACAAATGTATATATCAATTTTGTGTATCCCCAATAATTGACATTTAAAAAGTAATTAATCTTGAATATGCAGCCTTTAGCAGGGTGGAAACATTTTTTTCAAGCTGCCAGGAACAAAGGAAAAATTAAACTCTGACATGCAAAAAACAAAATCTACCGTTTCCTACATGTCTTTTACTTTACCATTAAGATGAATATCAGTGCACCATTAACAAATATTTCAAACTTACATTCAATTTGAAAACAAAATCCTTTTACCTTTGAGGAAAGTTTGATTAGTTTTCTAAGGATCACTGCCCCTAATAAACATGTCTTGGTTTTTACTGAAGGATCTTTCATAAATTGGTCAATCTGTATCAACTTCTCGAAGCGAAAAAGCATCACATCCAACGATTCTTCATATGGGCTAAAATGGAAGATAGATCAAATGTTATACAATCACATCCAATGATTCTTCATATAGGCTACAATGGAAGATAGTTCAAATGTAATACAAGACTGCAATTATATCTTACTTACAAGTCTGTAGTTCAATATAGACTACATCATTCGTGGACAATATACTATGATTTATTTCTTTTTGTGAATGCAAATTTTTGTGGATTCAGGAAACACCTATTGTATTTTCTTAAACTGTATATCAGGTGTTGTTCGCAATTTGATGACAATATGGGTAAATTGGACAATACATGAGAAAATCACCACATTCAATTGTAAAAGATAAACAAAATGCTTAAAATCATTGACTATATAAGATAATTGATAACAATATTAATCAAATAGAAATATACAACACACTGCAGAGTTTTGGTTTTGACCACAATCAATAGATCTTTGCTAATTAATATTTTTTTTCGTTTAAGATAGCTTAACTTTCTAGTAAATCTGTGGAAAAGTTTCACAACAAACAGACAAAGATAGTCAAAGGCCAGACAGTTCTGTGGAACCATTTTCAAATCATTTGTTTATACTTTATCACCTTTAATTTATCAAAAATGCAAAACATACCTTTGTGATAATGGCACTTTCTGACTGTATAGATTTTCTAAATTTGCAGGTGTGTTTTCTAAAAGGCAGGCTAACACTGGCTCATAAAAAGGTGCATTCTTGTTTTCTCCTAAATAATCTCTAGGGTTAATATTACCAGCTGTCTTCAAAGAAACACTTCTCATGGCAGTTTGCCTATCTTCAAATATGAACTTCTTACTCACACTCCCATCAGCATTACATGATCTTCTAAAATAAAATCAATAAAATGCAATGAAAACAAACACATAGCTTCCCTAAAATATGGACCAGGTCCAATCATCAGCTGTCTTTCCCTTCCATTTTTTCAATTAAAGATAAAAGGAAGTATATTAGTTATACGTTTTTGCTTCATTTAAGGAGGTAGACCTAGGTTAAGGGAAGTAACTCTTAAAATCATCAGTACGTTTGTGTCAACCATTTTTTAAGAATATATTCTAAGCTTCTAGGTTACATAGATTATTTTCAATCTGTTTCAGGTAAATGCTTAAAATACATAGATGAACTTGACTTTTACAAACGCTTAACTGATTTAAAGAGTTATCTCCCTGAACCAAGGTCTACCCCCTTAAGCACTACACAAAGATAGTTTTCAGTTTCATGAAAAAACTTAATTTATAATTATGTTCAATAAACAAGTACCAATTTTATAATCGTACACGATTTCTGCAAATGATTTTAATACTAATGAGTACAGGATAACCCTGTTTCTACAAAGTTACTAGGGTGGATATATTTGGAATATTTCCCAAAACTGATTTAAAAAAAAAACATAAATAGTGAAACTGAGAGCTCAATATACAATAATTTCACAAGAAACACAAGGGAAATGTGTTACTCAATTTAAAGTCAATTTTTTCATTTGTGTATCTCCTTCTCATCAAATCAGTATGATATTTCAAGGTGTTTCGAAATATAAACATCTCGCCAGCCATAAAAGGAGTCGACTTCTTGTAGCCATCTTTTCCAAAATATTGTTTTCATATTAGACCAATTTAGAATTTAAGATTATAAAGGTTTACTTGTTCATATCCAGTGCAACAGTGAGTATGTCATGTCGAATCTGTCCTTTAAATGAAGAAACAAACAGGCTAAACCATCTTTCAACATCTAATCTATACAACATTGATGAAGGGGCAAGTCTTGGACCTGAAACATGTGAAATATACACTAGTACTATTATCAAAGAAATGGTCACTACTATCATAGCCTGGGTATAATAAATAAAAATCCAATATTGCCAGTAATGCATTGCTAAATCACTTATCTCTTTTCTTATAGTTTTCTCAAGTTAAGGGCATAGGATACAGTTACAGGGGAGGTAATAATGTTGCTATCACCTTTTGATCATTGGCCGCGTCGCCTGCTCTCTGTGAGAGAGAGCCAATCAGCGGCGATCAGGATACGAGTCTGCGCAACTCTCTTGAAATTGTCTTACCAAACACGTGTGTTCAATTAACACAAATCCGATAATAATTAATTAACATCAATTAACATCAGTTTACATCATTTATCATCAATTAACATCCGGAACTCCTCCTTCTTTAGCTGCCAATTTAAATCAAAATTCCCATATTGCAAAGCGGTGTGAATTTTCCGGTTGACGGTCTTTATCGAGGAAGACGTTCAGGCGTTAATGTAGCCTTCGTAGATCAGCGGAATATAACGACTGAATTATTTGGGTTAAGTTCTTAACTGATTTTTATCATTCAAACTGATTTAATTTGAAAACGAGTTCATGGACCCATTTATTTTTAAATGACATTTGATTTGATTAGGTATGAAGATTATGTGCACCAATTTTCATGAAAAAGTCAATAGTGCAATTTTTTTTAATTTAATATATATACAGCAAAAAATTTTGTTTTTTTCAACATAAAAATAAAATGTACAAATTTAGAGAACATTTTTATAAAACAGAAATTACAAATAATTTAACAAAAAACAGCTTGTGTTTAATTTAAAACAAAAAAGTTATGTATTTCTGTCGAAAGGAAAAATATGTTGACAAATCTGAATTTTTAGGAAATATCTGAAATTTCAACCTAAATTTATTAAAAAAAGTAGCACATAATGGTATATTTTTTATTACATATTTGATTTAATCAGTAAAAAAAAATTAAAAATAGCCTGTATTCAAATTTTCATAAAAATTTCATTATGGCATATGGGATCAAAACTGTATTGTATGCCCTTAATGCCTACCAAATGACAAGGATGAAGAATGATAGCATAGAGGCTCTCATGGTAGACTGAATTACAAGATAAACTAGGGGTGAATAATTATCCACCTCAATTATATTTATGATACAAAGCCTCATACCAAAGTTCAAGAAGCTTTGATTCATAGATCATGTCGATTCTGTGAATGTGACAAAAATTACATTCAAGACCGCACTTTGACCTATAATGGTTACCTCTTACAAATTTTGACTTGGATGCATTGGCACTCATTTTGATATCTATGGTCATTATGTGCAAGAACATACAAATATTCAGTTTATAATAAAAAGTTGATGAGCAATGAATGGTATACAAATTTTAATATATGGTATGTTCAAATGAAGATTGGTTCAAAATTTGAGGAATACTGATTTGTTGTTCTTCCAAAAAAATGAGATGAAAATTACATAATAGGCAGGATTATTAACACTATCTGACAAAAGATTGACAAGTTTTCACAATCCTCAGCTTTGCAATTTTCAAAAAAATAGTAAGCTCAATTGCCAATATTACAAATAACATGCAATAAGTTTCTATTTTAAAACATACCTTCAAATAAGGTCTGGGCTATCTGTATAAAACATACCTTCAAATAAGGCCTGGGCTATCTGTATAAAACATACCTTCAAATAAGGCCTGGGCTATCTGAATAAAACATACCTTCAAATAAGGCCTGGGCTATCTGTATAAAACATACCTTCAAATAAGGCCTGGGCTATCTGTATAAAACATACCTTCAAATAAGGCCTGGGCTATCTGTATAAAACATACCTTCAAATAAGGCCTGGGCTATCTGTATAAAACATACCTTCAAATAAGGCCTGGGCTATCTGTATAAAACATACCTTCAAATAAGGCCTGGGCTATCTGTATAAAACATACCTTCAAATAAGGCCTGGGCTATCTGTATAAAACATACCTTCAAATAAGGCCTGGGCTATCTGTATAAAACATACCTTCAAAAAAGGCCTGGGCTATCTGTATAAAACATACCTTCAAAAAGGCCTGGGCTATCTGTATAAAACATACCTTCAAATAAGGCCTGGGCTATCTGTATAAAACATACCTTCAAATAAGGCCTGGGCTATCTGTATAAAACATACCTTCAAATAAGGCCTGGGCTATCTGTATAAAACATACCTTCAAATAAGGCCTGGGCTATCTGTATAAAACATACCTTCAAATAAGGCCTGGGCTATCTGTATAAAACATACCTTCAAATAAGGCCTGGGCTATCTGTATAAAACATACCTTCAAATAAGGCCTGGGCTATCTGTATAAAACATACCTTCAAATAAGGCCTGGGCTATCTGTATAAGAATCCGTCCTGCCATGTCTACATCTTTAATTCGTAATAGGGAAATTGCTGTCTTCAAGTTTTTTTCTTTTAGTGTGAGATTGTCTGAGGCCATAAATTGGACTTGATCTGACAAACTGTTATTCTGCAACTTACTGTAAATACATTGCATACATAAGTAAAAACTCTTAGGAGCCTGTATCATTCAAGAACACCTGTCAATTTGCATAAAATTGATACAATGCAATGAGGATATTTCAAATAGTTCCTACCAAAAAAAATTTGTAAGGGTTCCGCAGAACCCAGTGTCTCGCCTACTCTTTCTGTTAATCGCAGGCTCAACAAAAATGAGGAAATAAATCAATGAAATATTCCTGTTGATACTATCTTTTGATTGTGAGAAGCTTCTGTCCAAGTTCGGTAAAAATCCAGGATAGTTTATGAATCTAATAAATGTTTAAAAACTTTTAACTGCAGACTGAATGTAATGTTAACTGGAAGAAAACAAAATTTCCTTCTAGAAACTAGCTGTTGATCATAAACAAGCTTCTGTCTGTCCAAGTTAAGTACAAATCCAAAATAGTAAAAGAAAGTTATTAAAATTTTTAAAAGTTTAACCACAGAGTGAATGTCTTGTTTCCTGGCAGCAAATCTAAGTCCATTTAAAAGTAAAATATGAAAATATAGATTTATTTATTTAAAAAATTTCCTTCTAGATACTAACTTTTGATCATAAACAAGCTTCTGTCCAAGTTTGGTACAAATCCAAAATAGTATAAGAAAGTTATTAAAATTTTAAAAAGTTAAACCACAGAGTGAAAACTACAGAGTGAATGTGTTGTTTCCTGGCAGAAAATCTAAGTCCATTTAAAAGTTAAATTCGGAAAAATGGATTTATTTTTTGTACAAAATTTACTTCTGGATACTATCTTATGATCATAAACAAGCTTCTGTCCAAGTTTGGTACCAACCGAGGATAGTATAAGAAAGTTATTAAAATTTTTAAAAGTTTAACTACAGAGTGAATGTGTTGGTTCCTGGCAAAAAATTTTAAGTCTATTTAAAAGTTAAATACAGTAAAATAGATTTATGTTTTTTACAAAATTTACTTCTGGATACTATCTTATGATCATAAACAAGCTTCTGTCCAAGTTTGGTACCAACCGAGGATAGTTTAAGAAAGTTATTAAAATTTTTAAAACTGTAACCACAGAGTGAATGTAATATTTCCCATTAGAAAAACTAAGTCCATTTATAAGTAAAATATGGAAAAAATGGAATTTTATTTTTACAAAATTTACTTCTGGATACTATCTTATTATCATAAACAAGCTTCTGTCCAAGTTTGGTACCAACCGAGGATATTTTAAGAAAGTTATTAAAATTTCAAAAACTTTAACCACAGAGTGAATATTTGTGGACGATGCAGACGACAACGACCGAATGTAGGATCGCTTAGTCTCGCTTTTTCGACTAAAGTCGAAGGCTCGACAAAAATGGCTTAAATTGGAAAATCCTCCTTCAAGGATAACAACTCCTAAAATAGTTAACTGATCATTTTAGTCATGTTAACCAAGTTGTTGTTTGTGCCAAGCTGATAATTTGACCTTTTTAGTTTCTTTGCATTTACTGTTTTACAATGAAACACACAACTTTTTCATTTAAGGGCAATAACTCCTATACAGAATCAACTGACAATTTGGAGTGCCTTATATTAATAGTAGATTTTTTCCTACAGGTCAATTTTGCCATACAGTTTCTCTTAATTTACTAAAGTAAATCAGAAGTGGTTACAATGTCTCTGAAGGACCAATACTCCTATAAGGAGTTAAGAAACATTTTTCAATATGTTGATTTGTTGACCTTGTCCTGTTGATAGATAAGAAGGATAAAGGCAATTAATAACCTGGTATGACACGATGTGACACTGTGTTGGGAGAAATGTCCCTAAATCCAAATATCAAAAGGTAGTGGTTTAAGCAGTATTCAAAGGGAACTTTCCCAATTTTCTACATGCATTTCGGGAGGAATATCCAAGTTTCTTGGTATGGCACCGTGAATAATTGCAGTGAATGGAGTTTTGAAACATGATATTTTAATTGCAGTGTTTCTTCAGAAACCAATGAATATTTCACATACCTTTCAAAGTCATCAGTATAAAGTAAATCATGATCTAAGTTCTTTCTTATTTTTTTTAGCAGTAATTGATCAGTATTTTGCTCATCTTCCCCTATTCCAAGAGTCGGGTCAGGATATCCTTGAATACGGCTAATTAGAGATCTAGGATTCTTAATTTTATCTGCAAGATAAAAATAAAAGCTAGCATCAATCATCTTATTCACATAATTTTTTGATTTTCATATACATATAATACACTAAAATGTTCTAAACATTCTTAAGTTTCAAAACTTGTGTCTAATCCTATTGTCAATGTTTTTAGACAATAAAATATGTTTAAACTAAACACTAAAATGTGATTTTAATTTTTACGATATTCAGAAAAATTCTGTTTGATTTTTATAAAAAAATTCGAAAATGCGAGTCTAACTTATTGCGATTATAACCCTGTTCCATTTTTCACAATTATTCCTAAAATTTAGAGTTCATCAAAATCTATTTTTCTACAAATTTTCTTTTGTAGAAAGAAGTAAATATATATAACACATATTATATTTATTTTAAGCTTACCAATATGCTCAAATATCTGGCACAATATATCCCCTGGACTTTGGTTTATGGCATATTGTAACAGTTTTTGCAGCTGTTCTCTTGTTAGTGTCAAAAGTGTATCTGTCAGAGGGGCATGTACAGGTACCTAAAAATATCATCACAATTGTCAAACAATCTAGTGCAATTCTTATATGATTTGCATATTAGGGAATACGTTGATATGATTGGTCGAGAGGACTTCTGGTAGTTGATCTTGACATTGGTTATTTTTGACAATGTTGACAGAACTTCTTTCCGTAACCAATGAAAACAAGATGGCAGCGATTATAACACCAACGTTATAAAAATTTATTTTCACTGCACGTTAATCGTTAAATAAAATAATACACAAAAACATTGTTTGAATGATATTAATGGTTTTTGCAGTTTTCTTTTTATCATATAGCAAATTTCATTGAGTACATATTTTTGCGTTAACCAACAAATATATTCATGCGCCAGGCCTATTCAATGACATAAATATACAATTTACATGTGATAGAGGTAACCAGTGTGGAAACATATATTCCCTATCTACAAATTTAAAGAATTATAAGGATTAAACCCCTTTTTAAAGGAATTCATTGGTGTTTAAAGTGGACCAAGTCACTCACAAACATATCATTTGTTTGTGAGTGAATTGGTCCAGTTTATACACCAATAAATTCCTTTAAAAAGGCGTTTAATCCTTTAACACTAAAAGCTATATCAAACATGTACCAGGTAATCATCATGTAAAAGAAATTATTGAACCCAGTGTTCTCCCCGGGCATTAAAGCACTGTGTTACCCTGAAGCTATATTTTCTACCATGGTTATATCTTGGATGATTTTATAATAGGATGTAATGGGGCCATGGTGCTAGTAATTTTTGAAAACCAATATCATATTAATTTCCATGGTGCTCTTTGAAAATTCTGGGGAGAAAACTGGAACGTCAACCAATTCATTTACAGTTAAGTCCTTTGAACAGATTTAGTTCTTAAAATTTATTGTGTATCGCATTCCATTTATAAAATCTAATCAGCAAAAAATATTTCATTGAACTCTAGATGCAAATATCTATGGGGTTGAGTAACCAAAGTTTACCAATTCAGTCAGAGCTCAGACATAAATAAGTCTGAATCTGCTTTTGACTTATAGATGTCTAAATTTGTAAGTTTTAGGATTTGTCTCCCTTTAATGCAAGACAAAATACGACTTAAACAAGTGAAACTGCGAGCTACTGCTCACTGATGATACCCCCGCCGCAAGTGGATAATATTAATAGTGTAAAAATATGCAAGTGTTCGGTAAACAGGAAGTTGTCGAGTGATGAATCTGAAAACGCATCACACGGTATAGCTGACTTATAAAAATCCTGAAACCAAATTTCAGAAATCCTTGTATTGTAGTTCCTGAGAAAAATGTGACGAAAATTTTTAACTTGGTTATCATGTGTAAAATCATACAAGTGTTCGGTAAACAGGAAGTAGTCGAGTGATGAATCTGAAAACGCATCACACGGTATAGCTGACTTATATAAATCCTGAAACCAAATTTCAGAAATCCTTGTATTGTAGTTCCTGAGAAAAATGTGACGAAAATTTTCAACTTGGCTATCATGTGTAAAATCAGACAAGTGTTCGGTAAACAGGAAGTTGTCAAGTGATGAATCTGAAAACGCATCACACGGTGTGGCTGACATATATAAATGTTGATACCAAATTACAGAAAGGGTGGATGTGTAGTTCCTGAGAAAAATGTGACGAAAGTTTCATGGGACAGACTGACTGACTGACTGACGGACGGACTGATGGACGGACGGACTGACAGACAGAGGTAAAACAGTATACCCCCCCTTTTTTAAAGCGGGGGTATAATAAGTCAAATATTGTTAAGCAAGAAATGATTGACCAGAATCAAAGAGTTGCAAATATCAACTCCTACAAGTCGATAAGTTACCAAAATTGGTCAACTTCAAGACCCACGCATACTTATAAAAAGGTCATGCATCTAAATCAAATAATGACAACATTGAAAGCCAATGCCTTGTCTTCTAAAGAAAAATATGAATGAGAGTCTGAAAAATCGGGGATCATGTTAATTAACCTTACAATGCAACCACCTGGATCCACACTTAATGAGGTAAAACATCTGTGTTTAGTAAGGATGTTCAATTAGATAATTAAATATAGATAGATCAAGTCCTTGTGAACTCTCAGACAGGTTTTTACTGTCAAAGGTGGTGTAGTTTGGCCACCAAGTCAAGTTAAGTTTTTTCATCAACATAAATAGACCTAAACAAGTCTGTCATTTTGTGACTTAGATAAGTCTAAAATTGAAAACACATTTTTATAAAGAATACATGTTTTGACTTCTTTAAGTCAAAAACAGAAATAGACTTGTTTATGTCTGAGCTCTGACTGCAATTGTTTCCTTCTGTCTGTTATGATAATCATGGAGCACATGAACCATTCAAAGTGATTATAGATTGATGTATATTTTTGTCTTTTTTCCCCGTGCATTCCTATTTGATAATTAAACTTTGTCATAACATTTGTTACATGATTTGTTTCGTTGAAATTTGTCTGCAAGCATTCATTTATAACACTTTCATTCTTCCACCTGTTTACCTTTTCTTTTATCAGGATTTTTTTACTTGTGCTAGTGTTTGTGGTTGCAAAATTTTTAATGAAAGGTCATGGTTTAAGTCACTGCATATTGAAAAGCTGTCAGTGAGAAAGAGTAAAATAAGAGGAACTTGAGAAATTGTTTGTCAAAATAAATGGGGAATGTGTCCATGTGACACACATGATGCCCCTATTTGCACATAATGTTATAAAGGTATATAAATAAAGGTGATATAACCAAAATTCATACTGGATCTGAATTTTGTGGTAATAAGCATTCTTTATAAATTTCATGCCATATTTTTTGGTTGTGGCAAACTTAAGTAAAAGAACGGAAACAGAAAATCCAGCATTTTTTATATTTGTAAAGGGACATAACTCTAGAAAGGTAAAAGAGAAGCCACCTACATTAAAATTTGATCTATGTTTTTTTGTCATAAGCATTATGTATAAGTTTCATAACATTTGGTTGAGGCAAACTAGAATGAGAGATAGAAAACCAATTTGGAACGTACCGACAAACTGATGTACAGATAAATAGATAAGGGTAAAACCTAATGCCCCCTCTGCTACCGCAGGGGCATTAAAAGTCTAAGTACAGATAGCTTCATAGTAAAACTTTCCCATTCAAGAATATAAAACATCTTCAACATGTTTGTAAAATTTGAGTTGAGGTATCACATAACTTTAAGGAACTTATTATATCAATTCAAAACAAACTTGTCAATTCTCTGTCTCACACATTTGCAACATACTTTACCTAGAGGTTCTAAAGAACAATTACTCACCGGTCAAAAACTTCCAGCCAAAACATTGCATATCAGTGAAATTTACGCCAAGTGAGCTGAAATAATCAAATTTAAATATACTCACTTTACCAGGACTTCTAATTCTTTTGAGGATGACTGCCACAACATGTGAACACCAAATCATGTCCTTGCAGATTGAACACTTGGTAGATGTTATTCGATACCTTTCAAATGTCAAGACCACTTTTGCAATGGCGTGATGTTGATCATAGCTACTTTTCACAGAGGCACCGATCATGAAACCTTCAATCAGATTAATAATATTTCTTCACTTTTTTTCATTGAATTCAATTTGATACTTCTGACTTACATTTGACTTACATTGTACAATCACCTAATCAAGACAAAAGATATATCAAATCTACACAATCAAAATACCCTAAAACAAGATTTCATAATTTTTAATTTGATTATTCTCAGGATTTTTTTCGCTGAAATTAACCCCTTATGGATATTTTCAATTCAATATATATATACACCATAAGGCCAAATAAAAATATATGTGTGGTTCCAGTAACCCGACCGACCCTAGTTAAAAAAACCCGACCCTAGAACTTTTTTTTTCATTTCTGAAAAATAAATTTTCAAACAATCAAATTTGAGGATTGTGAATTAAATAATTAAATTCATAGATTTCTGTAATCTGAATTCCCTCACAAGTATCTGTTATGGCTAAAATGCAACTTCATAACAGAATGCAACAAAATTAACTAAAATCATATCATGACTGTTTATTTTACAACCAAACACATGTAAAAATGGTGGCCTTCCGGTTAGAGCGTGTATAATACCGGAAACAATTTCGGTAAACACACGATTTTTTTCCGGATTTTGACATTCAAAAATCAAAATAAAAAAAAAAAAATAAAAAAAATTGCCGACCTACCGATCCTATTTTTTAAAAGTATGTAACTGGAACCACACATATATTTTTATTTGGCCTAACAGACAGTTGTATCGAATTGAAAATTCAGTAAAAGTATGGTTAAAATAAGATAACGGGATCTACAATTTTATAAAGGAGTAGGTCCAGTAAGGGCCGATTTTGGCCTCAAATTTCAGGTTCATCTGACGAATTTTGGAAACTTTTTAAACACTTAAGTGTCTATTTCAGTTAATGTGAAAGATTTTAACTGATTTTCTCAATAAAAACGCTCCAATTGAAGCTTAAATATGAAAAATCTATCAAATATGCCATTTATGCCAAAAAATGTCATTTCAGATGGTTTATGTTAATCAAAGAGCAGAATGCTCTGAGGGATACGATTGCCATAGTTTTCATTGACCAAGTATAGCCGTTCTGCCAACTTTTCATTAAGCAAATGCGTGAGATTTGGCCAAAATTGAAAAGACCAAAGAGGGGGGGGGGGGGGGGGGGGGGGGGAAATAGATCCAAGGATACTGCCGCAAAAAAAGGCATGAACATGCGTGAGTCTCACGCATTTTTGGCAGCCCTGGTACAGCTGGATTGTATTATTTTCAAAACTAATTTAACTGCACATGCAAAATGTAACAATCTGAATAGTCACTCAACTTTAAAAATAGCCAATCCCGAATACAAATGTATGAGCAATGTACTTATTGTGTTTTATTTTTGTACTATCATTTCCAAGTTTACTTTCCACAGCAGTAACTGAGAGTGAGAGAAGGTATTTCACTTCATATCTTATCACCGTTAATTCTAGGAGGAACCCCATTTCTAACTCTTTAAATATGAGTTTCCTTTGGGTTCGTTGGAATGACTCCTTTCCGTACACACTCCTCTGTTTAAATTGAGATTGTTCTTAATCTAATACGATGTTTATCGACATCTAACGAGTCATATTGTATTTCGACTTTCGATTTTGACGGAAAATACTTCCGGAAGGGAGACAACTCGAAACGATAATATGGAAGACTCCATTTCGGCTGAAGGGGTGTTATTGGTAAACACTACATTTATTTTAATTTAAATGATGCCTATGATTTAAAATTATGCAACAACAATAACCCTCAATAGCAGACAGACATAGAAAGAATCCCATGAGTTTCAAATTAATCAATGAAGCGGGGAATCCAGAGCAACCAGTCAATCTGATACCCATGAAATCAAGAAAACTATATGCATGCGCATTAATATATAAACAAACCCATAAAGGTAAAATATGGGAAAACTCCACTTCAGCTCTTATATGACAGAAATAGAATTATCGGAATCCAAAGAACTCTCGCATTTATCAAAACTGGGGAATTCCCTCTGACGTGTTTCTAAATTTATAAAAACACTAAATATAAATACTGCTTAATTCTGATTTTCCGTGTTGTTTAAAAAAACACGCATATGGACCATAATTTGCTATTGGGCTCGTTTCCTATAACTATAGAAAAGTGATAAAAATGTGTATTACTGTAAGAAAAGTTGTAACTACATCTAAAGATGCCTTTATTTTTATCAACATACAAGTGTATGCTACTCTTCCCTAGAAAAAAAATTGAAATTAACAAATTTTAAAGATTATACGACCGTATTTTTGTGTCGTTTCTCGCATTACTTTTCGCTTCCGAAGTGCATAACGCTAACTGATTTATAGATAATCGTCACCGGCAAATTCGTAACTTTTGCTTTCAAATAATAAAGAACATCGTCCAATAAGAATAGTAAGAAGAAAATGCCGAGAACTATAAGTATTTCTGTAGCAGGTGTAAGAACACTAGTGTTACTTTGGTTTCCAATTTCGTAACCCAAATTTTAGATGATGTAATCTGCTTTGTTGTAATAGAATTCTTTATAACAATATGCAAATATGAACTATCGCGAGATGTTCAAACAGGTAAATCAGAGATGATTTACATTCTAGTTTTGTTCTTCGTAATAATTAAGTTAGAAAATGACGTTATCGCTATGCGTTACATTTCAAATGAAACAGAAGTCCAGTTATTTCCTTTTTTTTATTAAAATTGTTTTTGTCGTTAAGTTCTAATCATTTCCGGTCATACGTGAAACATGTGACTAACATGTGATCACGCCCTTACGGCCAGATGTATGAAATACTAGGTCTAAACATTGTTTTTGTTTCCAACCGGATGTTAGCAAACATAATCTGTAGACTTGTTTCGTCTTGTTTAAAAAAGGAAAATACAATTTTCAAAGAGATTGCGCCGGGGGTCTATTATTTTTCCTATGTGTATAATGTTACATACGATCTTGTGTGAAAATAAATGCCCAATGACTTGACAAAATTGATTTCAGATTTGACAGACGTTATAACACACTTTGTTTCCTGATAACGATGTAAAGGGTCCTTGGAAAATTCAATAGACATAACGTCAGATCATTATGCCGATGCTCGTACGATTAATTTTGCTTCAGCAGTAAATATTACTGGATATTTTAGGTGAATAAAGATAATTTAATAAAAAATACATGTTAATATACCGTTACATTTGGAATGTACAAAGTTGGTATCTTTGTCACAATTTTTAATTATTTTTTTTTATTCATCACTGTTCATGTTCTGCAAACACTTTTCAGAAACGCAATAAACTTGTCAAAGGAGAAGTAAACTTTTACCATGCATGACTTGAAAGGAAGTACTTTATTGATTTTAGCCCACTAAAGTAGGTTTAAATGTGCAAACCATGTAGATGGTGTACAGGTCACAAGTATCACATGGTGCCTATTTTAAAGATTTTAATTCCAAGTTAAAAGTTTTTTTCTTTACTGGATTTAAAGAATTTTACATTGCCAATGATTTGGAATAAATTGTATATAACTGGAATTTCAAAACCAAATATAAATACATTTTTTTGGCTAAAACATCAAGATACAACGATTATGGTATCCTGTATCAATGAAGAAAATATGGAAATTTCTGAATAAATTGTACTAATTGTTTTCAAAACAAGCACATATTTAGGAGTTTTATAATACTGTTACATTTAAGATGGATTTTAAGAAAAAGTATACTGTTCAGATTATTTTAAGCAGATTTTGCAATAAAATAAAACTAAAAAAATGCTTTCGGTTTCTTATGGTTTCCTGTTGCGACGCGTATAAAAAAAACTTTAATTTAACATTGAAAATAGATTTTAAATATTAACATGAAGCAAGTAACACTAGTAATGATGTTCATTTATGTCTTTTGAAATATATTGTGCAAAATAAAGAAAATAAAGATTGGTTTCCTGTCATGTAAACC
Source organism: Mytilus edulis (assembly GCA_019925275.1). Taxonomy (NCBI): domain Eukaryota; kingdom Metazoa; phylum Mollusca; class Bivalvia; order Mytilida; family Mytilidae; genus Mytilus; species Mytilus edulis. Next base: position 99,973,433 of record CM034355.1, on the reverse strand, counting down.
ATTGTAAACGGTGAATCAAAATGTATTACTTTTTTCTTGAAAAACTCAATTGTTCCATTAATACTATTCTAACACCAACACAACCCACAGAATAAAAGTTAAAGTTTTAGAACATAAAAAAGGATACAAAAAGAAACCAAAGGCCGAATACCAAATTATGGTCCATATAGGTCAAGGGAAATATCAAACATGAAGATTAGGAGAAGAACATTACAGGAAAGTTGTTTATGTTCAATCCTTTTGCTTGTTTTTACCTTTTAAAGCAAGACAATCATAAGAATCTGAGATGTTGCTGAATGTTTAGAATAAAACAGTTGACATGAGGGAATGCAGCCCTGAGTCAACGGTAAAAGTCTACAGATTGCTTTAAAGCAATCATATCCCAAAAATGAAAGTGGACACATCTGTGTTCATCCTCAACCTTTATATATGTTATGTATTATCATCATATAAAACTTACATTTCAATATTAAGAATGAACACAAATGCGGCCACTATCATTTAAGACGGAAACTGTCTAAAATTTAACTAAAATGCTAAAATTGTGAAGATTTCAGTAATTTATCATGATTTCATGATGCTAGTATCTGATATATGTTCATGGTATTGTCAAAAACAGCCCATATTTATGTAGCAGAAACATTCTACTTTCCAATAAATAACTAAAAAATTCTATTTTAACAATTTTGTAAAACTGCTATATTTTGGGGCCAAAGAGGTCTTCCTGAACCTACTCCTTTTAAGACAACACTGCAAACATGGCCAAAAGATTGCATCAGCATCAGAACCCCAAACTGAAAGAGCTTAAAACATCATAAGATATAAATACCAGTATTTCTACAATACTTACCTACTTGTCTGATGTTTTGTACATGTCCTTTCTGATAAAAGGATTCCCCCTTGTGCCATTCTGAACTTATACTGGTTGAAGTGTTTCCGTTACTGACTAGATCTGTTAGTAACTTGACATGTTCCTCATCTTTGGGAAATGCTTCACTGGCTATCTTTAAATAAGATAATTAACAATCATTGAAACTAAAGTAGACATTTAATTCAATTATTTAAGAACACATATATAAGTTTTTTTCTAATGAACCTTGCAGACCCTTGTTGATATAATGTTTTTATTCTCAATGCTTTTGTTGTACATCAATGTTTTCAAACATGGTAATAGTGTGCAACTGGATTTATTTTTGTATATATTTCATTCTTTTGGATTTTCAACTGTTTGTTCTTTTAATAACATTTTTTTTTTATATTTACTTCAAGTGTATCCCAAACCCTGTCCGACCCACACAATGTCTTGCCCCAAGTGCCTGTAATTTAAACTGTTTACTTCTTGCTTTAAAACACTTTATTAGGACATTTCTTGAAGTTATATTCAAGAGTCGAATTTGTTGTATGATGATAAGTTAGTAACAAAAAACTCTATAATGACCACATAAAATGCTTTTAATAAAATTCAAATTTCACTTGTAGATAAAATTAACATTTCATTAACCATGTTATGATTACATTTTGATTGAATGAGTCTCATTTTTAGAAACTATTAATTTGTGATACCTATGAGAATGATACATACTGCACGTTAAAATACCATGGCCTTACCCCTATGCTCCAAATACTCATGTGGTCCAGAACAAATATAAATCATCGCTTGAGTCTTACCTTACATAAATTTATCTAGAAAATAACTATAAATAGCCAGAGGTTGTCTTGAAAATCTTACAGTTACAGTATGACAAGAGTGCACACGCTGAAATGTCTCGCCTTCTATACTAATCATTGATATTATGTTGATAGTCCTAGGTATAAAGCTAAGCTTTATTACAACTGTCACATAAACTTAACATTAACCAAGATAACTAAACAAAGACCAATGAACCTTGAAAATGAGGTCAAGGTCAGATGAACATGCCAGGCAGACATGTACAGCTAACAATGCTTCTATACAACATATATAGTTGACCCATTACTTATAGTTTAAGAAAAATAGACCAAAACACAAAAAGTTAACACTGTGCAATGAACCGTGAAAATGAGGTCAGGGTCAAATAAAACCTGCGTGACTGACATAAAGATCATAATATATTTCCATACACCAAATATAGTTGACCTATGGCATATAGTATTAGATAAAAAGCCCAAAACTCAAAAACTTAACTTTGACCACTGAACCATGAAAATGAGGTCAGGGTCACATGACATCTGCCCGCTAGATATGTACACCTTACAATCATTCCATACAACAAATATAGTAGACCTATTGCATATAGTATGAGAAAAACAGACCAAAACACAAAAATTTAACTATAACCACTGAACCATGAAAATGAGGTCAAGGTCAGATGACACCTGCCAGTTAGACATGTACACCTAACAGTCCTTCCATACACCGAATATACTAGCCCTATTGCTTATAGTATCTGAGATATGGACTTGACCACCAAAACTTAACCTTGTTCACTGATCCATGAAATGAAGTCGAGGTCAAGTGAAAACTGTCTGACAGACATGAGGACCTTGCAAGGTACGCACATATCAAATATAGTTATCCTATTACTTATAATAAGAGAGAATTCAACATTACAAAAAATTTGAACTTTTTTTTCAAGTGGTCACTGAACCATGAAAATGAGGTCAAGGACATTGGACATGTGACTGACGGAAACTTCGTAACATGAAGCATCTATATACAAAGTATGAAGTATCCAGGTCTTCTACCTTCTAAAATATAAAGCTTTTAAGAAGTGAGCTAACGCCGCCGCCGTAGCCGCCGCCGCCGTAGCCGCCGCCGGATCACTATCCCTATGTCGAGCTTTCTGCAACAAAAGTTGCAGGCTCGACAAAAACTATAAATTTTATTACATTTGAAATAAATAACAAAATAAACTAGAAAATGTCCTTTATATTTACCAGCTTAAGTGTCTGTTCATCAAAGGGTGGGTTGACAGTTTCTAATGAGGCACATCCAACATACTGCCCCACTTTATGTATTGCCAAACTGTATAAGGACGATACCATTATTCTTGAGATACATGTACCACCAAATGAGTCGTGTATGTATCCATTAAGTTTAAATATCTGAACACCAAATTTAAAGTACTAAATTGTGGCAACTGGAACCAACAACTGTCAATTTTTTATATTACATTTTCCCCTGAAACAAAGCAAACATGAAGACATTAAAACACCAAGTGATACATGTATATCAAAGCTTGCTTTAGAATAAAAATTTCTTTCATTAAAATTGCATTGGTTTATTAATTTTTTAAACCAAATTATTTGCTCTTATATTAACTTGAAGACAGTTCAGATTTAGCAACAGCAATTTGAATTTTGGACAGAAGGACTAGTCATTCTAGTACTATATTTTTGATTCATTTAACATTCCACCTTCTTTAAATTTCCTTAAAACAAAATATGGAATAAAATTGAGAATGGAAATGGGGAATGTGCCAAAGAGACAACAACCCGACCATAGAAAAAAACAACAGCAGAAGGTCACCAACAGGTCTTCAATGTAGCGAGAAATTCCCGTACCCGGAGGTGTCCTTCAACTGGCCCCTAAACAAATATATACTAGTTCAGTGATAATGAATGCCATACTAATTTCCAAATTGTACACAAGAAACTAAAATTAAAATAATACAAGACTAACAAAGGCCAGAGGCTCCCGACTTGGGACAGGTGCAAAAATGCGGCGGGGTTAAACATGTTTGTGAGATCTCAACCCTCCCACTATACCTCTAGCCAGTCATGTTCATATTTAGTACACATCTCAATTTCAAAGATCAATTAATGCAGTCATTGCAATTGAGGTTTGGCAATTACAGGACCAAATTGACGTTTCTTCAATTTTTTTCTTGGGAAAAATCATATCTTTTTCCATTTGGAACTTATAAATGTACAATGTATACACCTTATTGCTATTTGTCTGTCATAACTCAACTGGACATCACAAAGGTTCCTGTAAAGTTTTGACACCATATTACTACAAAATATCTGACAAAGGAAAAGTGATTGTTGACATTGTTTATCAACACAAGTAATTTAGTATCATATATCATAAATTTGTTATAAATAAATAAGTGTTTAAATCTTTTTTTAATTCTACTCAGACCTAGGCAAACCTTGTTGCTCATCTTATTTGCACTCACAAAAAAGAAAGCAAACTTCAGTACAGAAATTGATTTTGAAATCTTAAAAATTCCTGCAAAAAGACTGTAATTGTGGACTTTGTGGACATGATCTAGGTGACATGTCGCGATCATTTAATTTTGTCCATCATGTTTTTCCTCTATCTTCGTTTAATATCCATCATGGAATCAAGGAAAACAGGTTTTCCTTCATATCTGCAGCATAAATAAAGTTATAGGCTATATGGCTATAGTATATTTGGGGAAAGTCGCTGCATTTCAATAAATGTTACGCCAATAGGTTTTTAATTCTAGCCCGATTTAGAGGATTTTCCAGCCACCACCACCCCCTTTTTTGTAGGAAAAATTTGGTTGATTATGTAGGGAATTACTGAGGAATAACAACTCACAAGAGCGGGACCTAACTAAGATGGTCATGCAGTGCCCTTTTCTTCCTCCCCCCCTTTTTTAAAGAAAATTTCTCGATCCATCATTCATGACAATAAACCTCAAGTTTTATAAGGAAGTTCAAAAATTGGCCACTCTACCTCGAAAAATTAACTAAATTTATTAGGAATTACCAATAAACAACCACACCGTCTGACCAATAATTTTGGCGGGAAATTTCTCCATCCTTTCGATTCTTATTTCATCGATTTATTCGTCATCGAAACGTTAAGAAATTCCTTTCAGGTGTCTTATTGTAACGAAATGATTTTGCTTACATGTGAAGTGGCAAAAATAAAAGATAAAAGCAATATATATGTCATAACTTCGAGCTCATTTTTCTCCTCCGGTTGATGCGGCTGGACATATAAAAATACTAATAGTTGATACAATCCGGAAACGTTCTGTATATATATGTCATGACTCTGTCCTGAATATTCCTCCATTTACTAGGAACACCACTAAGACCTTGAATTTTTTAAGTTTTCCAGTCTTCCATCTGAATAAAGATAATCCGTAACTTGCGCATTCGTGGCCTTCTATATCATGGCAACTACAAGTTTTAAATATAAAGTTACAAAAAGAAACAATCGTAAGGACTTTCCTCGTACTTCGGTATCGTTATTTTACCGTCAGGTCAGTTTTTCAAAGAACAGCTAGGCCAGATAAATTATATGTCTCTGAACAGGCTTTAATAGTGATTAAAATATTCAAAATAAAATTGAGAATGGAAATGGGGAATGTGAAAGAGAAAAAAATAAACCAAAGAGCAGACAACAGCCGAACTTGAGTCCGCCACCAATGGGTCTTCACTGTATCAGAGACATATATACACATACATATATACATAATATTTATTGTCCTTGAAGCATATTTTATTAGACTTATAATGGTCTATATATAAGCAGTTACATTTATTTGATGTTTGAAACAGTGCAAATTTTTAATTTGATTTGACTTTTACCAAAAGCATTGTAGCAAAAGAGAAGAATAATCATTGTGGTCTGAGGCCAGAAACACGAAAATAATTGAATTTACAGCTTTTACATTAATGCTAGCAAGACAAATCTTTGTTTGGCTTGCTTGCTTTGTTTGTATCAATGTTTGCTCAAGCATGACAATTAAGATAGGCGGGGCTTCAGCTTGTATACATCATACTTCAATTTTATTGGACGTTACGTTTGAGGTTTAGGACACTTAATTTTAAAACATCACAAATATTCTCACATGTTTCCTCACCTGTAAAAATACAATAATTGGTCAATGAAAGAAAAATATAAACTTAATATTGTTTTTTTTTTTATAACATATCAATCCATTAGTTCAGTTGTTTCCTTGTCTGCCCTTTCATTTATGTAACTCAAGAAAAAAATCCAATAAATGGGTAACAATTGTATCGAAAAGAGAAAATCGAGTGCACTTTTTTTTATGTTAGGCAGCAACCATTTGATTTTCTGGGGGGGCTATGGTTTTTTTTCTGTGCAAACTTTTTTTTTCGCCTGCGGCGAAAAACAATCTATTTTTTTTTCGCGACAAGTCGAAAACAATTTTTTTCTTTCAATTTTAGCATTACATATAGTGGCAGCTGAGGGTGAAACAAACAATTTTTTTTTCTCAGAATCAAAAACAAATTATTTTTTTCTCAAAAAACTGGAAACAAACTTTTTTTTCCAAAAAAAACCATAGCCCCCCCCAGAAAATCAAATGGTTGCTGCCTTAGGGTGTGTTTGTGATGAATATTTTGTCTTGAAAACGTACAAAGGAAGAGTATTTGATACATCATCTCGCTTCAGATTCTATCATTTTTATATAGCAAAGCTACAGGTTGACTTTATAACATAAAAAAATCACAATACTAAAAGATGAAATGTAGGGGTCAAGTGAAATACCTATCCAATGAATCACAAAATCAGATAAGGTGTGTTCGAATAGCTATTTTACTAAAAGTATTTGACGACAATCTTTAAGTTGGATGATGAAAATGCATATCTTCGAAAAAAATTTAGTTTCCATTTCTACGATAGTGAAAATGAACTGCCGTAATGGGGAGAATGATAATTTTGACGAAGTAGAATCCTGACTGTATTGTATATTTACAGGTAAGGAAACATGTGAGAATATTTGGCATGTGATGTTTTAAAATTTAGTGTCCTTAACCTCAAACATAACGTCCAATAAAATTTAAGTATGATGTATACAAGCTGAAACCCCGCCTATCTTAATTGCCATGCTTGAGCAAACATTGATACAAACAAAGCAAGCAAGCCAAACAAAGATTTGTCTTGCTAGCATTAATGTAAAAGCTGTAACAGAAAGGAAACAAATATCGGACTTTGGAAAAAGGGAGAGGGCTTTTGATACCTTTTAAGAAATTCTCCATACATAATATCTTTTACAAAAAAAATCATCCTACAACAGTTCACAAGCTGTATGTGCCCGCGATTTCGCGGGTGAGTTCTAGTTAAGATTAAAATAGAAGTACAGAAATTAAGAATAGAAAAAATATAGAAACATACTGTTACACTCCAATAACAAATCTCTTTACAGCTATGTCTTCTTTAAACATGTATACAAAACGTACTTTTTTAGAAATTGATATTCGTTACCTTGATAAGAAGTCTCCAAAAAGGAGAAGGTCCGGTAAGGACCGATTTTGGCCTCAAATTTTAGGTTCATCTGACGAAAGATTTTGACCACTTTTTAAACACTTAAGTGTCTATTTCATTTGATTCAATTAGTTTAGGTGAAAGAAAATCTATAAAAAAAAACCACCTTAACTATTATAAATGATACCAGTACTGTTTTACTTTAAAAGGAACTCTAAAAATAATTCTTTTTAGACATGTATATATATAAATACCCATAAGCAAAGCATACGAACCTATATACAAAAATCGACATGCTGATTAAACTTTTAATAAAAAATATCCTATTAATTTTGAAACAAAAAACACACCCAACAACCTCAAACTGCTTAAAAAGAGCGTTTAAAAACCAGTGCCTTGTTTTTTGGAGAATTTCTTTTTAAGTATGGCACCAAAAAGATGCTGCCACTGCAGACATGAACTGAACATAACACTTTTTTCTTTTTCGTCTGCATCACCTTTGAACAAAATGCAGATATATACATTTCAGTATTCAACATTCATAGAATAAATGCTGGGCAATAGCTTTATTTCTATGCATCGTGTGTATAATAATTTGTTTTCGATAATCTTATAATACTGACTGTATTGCACCATAGACTATAGATTATGATAAAGTTTTTTTTCTTGTTTTCGTCAATTTTATAGTCCTCGTTTCACATTTCAAAGTACTCCAAAACCTGCTGTAGCTCTCCATTTCAGTCGAAAATCTATTTTATTTGATAACAAATTGGTTGTTTTCCATTTTCGAACGTTCAATGTTCAACAGAAACTAATGCCAGGTATTTATAATGTAGACCTACAGTGTAATTAAATGAGTGTAGTTCACCAAACTCGAATGACTATAAGGAAGGTAAGGAAATCTGAAATAAGACCGCAAAAAAGCAAAACTCTATATAAATGAATCGCCCTTTTGCCGGCTCCGTCAAAATAGCGCTGAAAAGACAATTTAAGCTTACATCATCTCATTTAATTTAAATTGAAATATATATCAATTAAAAATTCTGGTTTTAAAATTACTTTAAATTTCCAAATATTATACGGCATAAAATTTTCCCAAATTGTGACTGGCTTAAATTCAGTCTTTTTCGGTCGAACTGGGCCGTCAATAATGTCACATAGGCTAGCATATATTTGTAGTAGCCACTGCATGGGTGAACCTTCTTCTTCTTCGTATATTCTTCCAATTAGTCAATAGGAACACCAAGTAGACACAGAATTGTTTTTACTTGATTTTAAAAGATAAAGTCAGACAAGGTTTTTAAAAAGCTGGTAGTTTCCAATTTCATTCGGCACACCTCAGGTTATGGGAAACAGCCGAGAGTTACTGAATGTTTCCAGTTTCAGCAGCGGAAGACAGCAAGCATTAACATGAGGTTATCAATTCTTTTTAATGTAAAATCGTATGTTCAATTATTTGTAACTTGTTATTATGAAGATCAATATACATTTATAAACAGTGGCTTGTTGTCATAATCTTATTTTGATCTCTTGAATGCAAAAATGATCTTGAAATCATTTTCCCGCCAAAAAATAAAAAGACGAAAATAATTTAAAGTAAGGAATGATTTTAATAACTTCGTATTTATTTTTATTTAATCATATTTTTTTTCAATTCTAACAGCATCATTGAACATGTTGAATTATAATTTATATTGAATTAATGAAATAAATAGATAAAACTGGTGTTTACATGGCCAGTCAAATGGCCTGAGTTCGTGGTCTAGTGGTTAAGACCGATGGCTACAGTGCTGAAGGTCCCGAATTCGATTCTCACTCGGGGTGCTAAAAATATCAGTACATCAGAAGGGTAATTTTCACCCTCTCACACACATCTCTGGTACCCAGACCGGAGTTTAAACTAGAATGGGTACTTTGGGGGGCTCGGTTGGTCAAAGTTGTCCCCTACTTTGACCTGGAGATCAATCTTCTGACATCTCTCTGGTTTGTCTGTTTCCACCGAGTGGCCCGGTGGTTCTCTCCGAGTACTTCGGCTTCCTCCACCATAATAACAGACTTCCCGGTGTCCTAGCACTCCCTTTGTGTTGGGTGGGGATTGATTGTCCTTGTAAAAATAATTGTCGTATAAATATATGTTAGGCCAGGATTTTTTAATTTGTTGGTTTACGGATCCGCCGACCCGATTTTTCCGATTTCCAGAATAAAAATAAAATTGACTTTTCATGCTTTTTTATTCCCGCCGACCCTAACAAATGCATTATCCCTGAAAAATAATTAAATAATTTTTTTTTATGAAATGAAATGCATTAATCACTAACAAAATTGATAACACTTTCTGTTGTGAAAAAATAAAACTCCAGTTTACGTTTCTAAAAATGGACAAATCAATTATAACTGACCTTGAAATGTCGTTTGCGCAAATAATATTGCGGAACGAAACTTGTGTTTAAAACGAATTACACAATAAGTTCGTTTCCCTTATTTGTCATCAGTCCGTAAGATGCATCATCTCATAGAATTAGACTTGTCCAAATGTGGACAGGGTAAAGGCATCAAGTTGAAGTACTGAATATTAACAAATCATTTGGAATTTTCTTGTTTCATAGATAATAAAAAAATTATCGTCCATTTGGATAAAAAACGGGAATGCGAGACAACAGATTAACCCGATAATCTCGTTTTCCAGTGGACGAGTCTATTAGGTTTTTAACACGTGTGTTGAAACTTATTTTCGTACGACGTTTTTACATTTTTTTCTTTATCAGTTTTCGTGCTTGAAGATCATTTTTCACCAAGTTTTCTGGAATTGATAAAGAGCTACGTGAATTTATTTTTCTTGTTTCTGAAATGACGATTTAATTTCGTCTGACCGTGCACCCCCCTTTTTTTACTGTAAATTATTAGACAATGTCATGCGATGTTTATAACAGTTAAGCAATAATATTTCATCGAACTAAAATTTAAGAAATGATGATAAAATAGCATAACAAACATATTGTTAGAAAGGTGAAATATATATTGATTTTGCGTATTTTTCTGTCTTCAAAGATGATTTTTTTTCTTCTTTTTTTCCCGACCGACCGACCCGACTTTTTCATGGGGAAAATCCGTAAACCATCAAATTAAAAAACCGTGGCCTTAGTGACACATCTCCATTAATCCCGTTAGGGAGTGTACATGGATGCCACTGTACCCTCGCAGCTTTCCAGGGGTTCTTCGGATATCGGAGGCATTTACCAGTACATACATACATGTATACACCTTATCGCTAATCCCGGCTGACCCGCCCGCTTGAACTTTTGACGCATACAACAATCACTTTTCCATTGTGGTGTCAGATATTTTGTTTTATGACGTCAAAATATTACGGGAACCTGTGTGATATCCAGCAATTGCGGACAAATAGCGATAAGGTGTATGAGTCCTGGGGCAAGGCAGTTTCCATTTAAATTTTCCTTATAAATATTGTACTCTACTACCCTTACTTCTACTGTAGAAAACTGCTTTTATTCTCAGAATTTACGCTCAGACATGTGCCTTCATAATTAACTGTGTCATTTCCTTATTAAGGTTCATCATAACAAATGGACAAATATGGCCGTATTTTCTTCTCAAAAACTACTCTGTGTACAGACTTACCTGTGCTGTTTGGAAAGTTTTAATGCCTAGCATCCACTAGATATATAAAGGTTAAATGCATTTTGTGTTTAAGAAAGAAATCTTTCTTTCTTTTTGATGGGCATTATTTTTCCTTTCTGCAAAATAAACAAACACCTGAATTACTTTGATACTGTCCACTCACTGACTCATATAAACTCTTTAACTCACCAATAGTTGTGAAGATACCTGTTGTCCATGTCAATTAAGAACAATCAAAACAATTCAAACCGTTTTTTTACCTGAGGGAGCATCTCATAGTCAGGGTTCGACACTAACGCTAGCCCGCTAGCCCGAGACTAGTAACTTTTGTGTCTGGCTAGTAAATGTCCGTGGCGCGGTAGCCCGAGGGGCTAGTAAATTTATTTGTCATTGAACATCAATCTGTTGTACTTTCGGCAAAGTACAGTCCAAACGCCGGTCATATCTGACAACTTTGTGGAATATTGTCTACACTGGTTCCAAGACCTCTTTATTTACATACAGATACAGATACTGGAGGGTAAAATTTCTACCGTAAACCAGTCGCCATATACAGTCAACTCGGCCTAAGATTACTCGGCCCTTAAAGTAAGAATGCACCACGTTTCAAGATAACCCGTTTTGAAATAAACAATAATTATACTGCATATACATTTTGGTTTTATTATATTTTATCATTAATCACAACAGAGATCCTGATAAATCGTGTGCATAGTTTAGCCTTATCTATTACATAGTCGTCGCGTAATTAGTTTAAATTGGAAATGTCCTTTCGTTCTAAAAATAGAGCGTTGAAAGGTTCCCTGTTGAAATTTCCCTTTACTCCGAAGGTACACGTAGTGATGAAAACTTTTCGAACTTCTCTGTCTTTATCGAATTAGCGTTTGTCATGTCGTCATAATTCATTTCGTATTGCTCGGGACTTATCATACAGTTGCAATGTACTGAAACGAAAGTAAATTTCCGATAATATTAAATGTGATTAGCTTCTTTTTGAGAGCTGAGGGGGTGATGATGATAACAAGACTAAGCCATTAGTATCATAAAGCGTCCATTGCACGTACCGGGATGTATGCATGTCATAATGCATTAGCGAGAACAGGGTTAAAACTCGTCATGAGACAAATTAGTCCGAGATTACTCTGTCAGACGTCCAACGGCTGTTTTGCCAGACAAGCTGGGGCCGTGGGACGTCAGAGCTCGTCCCACGGCCCCAGCTTGTCAAGCAAAACAGCCGTTGGACGTCAGAGTATTCTCGGACTAGAAACAAATCAGTTGGAACATGAAGACTCAGCATCAGAAACCAAAAGTAAAATAGGGGACAAGTTAACTTATTTATGTAAATAAAATTAATCAAAAACATTGTTTTTTTTAAATTTGATTATTTTAGTTGATGAGTTTTTTATAAGCAAAAAAAGTGTCCCATTGAATTGTCTTCTGATATTTCACAATTCATCTGTGAAATTTCGTTCTGGGACAGAATATCACATTTTTAAACTATAGAATAGACTTTTTAGTGTCCCCCTTAGTGAAAAATTGTCCCAAGTGCTTGGACATAATTTCATGGATGTTTTATAAAAATATGTCACAAGGGACAATTTTTCATAGTGTAGCTATTTTTTTCTGTCCCTAAAAAAGGGAAATGATTTAGCAATCATTGAAATGTTTTACTCAATTCATTAACAGTAAAAATGCAAGTTTTGACAAACAAATTCCTGCCGTTATGTTTCTTTGGTGTTCATTTTTAAATTATTAATTTTTTTTTTTATGAAGATATATGAAATAGTTATTTTTCAGACTGAAAACATCTTCTTAAAAGGCCTCAGAATGCAGGATTTTGCATCAAAATTTCAAAAAATTTATGGGGGGCATGCCCCAAGACCCCCCTAGCAAGTTCGCAGGCCTACGGCCTGCTCACTCGTGGGCCGTTGGCCCACTCACCGGGCTACCTGACACAGAACAGGGCTAGTCGAATAAAATTTTTACTAGCCCTGCGGGCTAGTGCCTACAAAAGTTAGTGTCAACCCCTGATAGTTGTACCACAACTTAGTTAATTAGTTAATTTTCACACCTTTTGCATGAAGGAAAAAAAATGCCCATTAAATTCCAAAAGAGATTTTATCTTTCTGAAACACAAAATGCATTTAACTTTACTATATCTAGAGGATGCCAGGCATTAAAACTTTTCCAACTTCACAGGTAAGTCTGTACGCAGAGTAGTTTTTGAGGTGAAAATACGGCCATATTTGTCCATTTGTTATGATGAACCTTAATAAGGAAATGACACAGTAAATTACGAAGGCACATGTTTGGCATGTACATAAAGCCATATTTGTCAGTTTTTTATGATGATCCTTAAACTGTGTCGCAGTAAGATTCACTATCACTCATGTTGTCAAATGACCCCTTTCCTGCATTAGAAATGTCAAGACCTGTAGTCACAATGTGGTGCAACCATATCAGATCTGAATCGAACCACTGAGACTGCATTTCTGGGATCATCGGTGAGATTTAATCTTTAGTGGAATTGGCAAGGTGCATGAGGTGATTTGTCAATGTGTGACCTAGGCATTAGATACAATGTATAAGGGATAGATCCCCATTATTTGGTGTTTGGATGATTGTAAGGCCTTATTCACTAAGGTGTATATATATACATGTCTTTATGGTATGATTCATCAGACCAATACCTTAGTTTGATAGAACATAACTTTAAGGTTATGCTAATAAATCCTGCTATACTTGTTGATAAACCACAGTATTACAGACCTTCACATGAAATCAATGATGATTAAAACATGTGTGAGTCTGAGACATTTCAGCATGTGCACTCTTTTTTCATCATCATAATTTTATTTGCAGGATATTCAATCATGTCTTCAATTAAATAACACCACTATGATGAAGGAGAGATAAAATTGTACGTAAATTCAGTGGAAATGTAATTGTGAAATTGGCTTAAAATGAATGAATTAGTAAATGTAAAGAAGACTCTCTATGACCTTGCTGCAGCAAAAGTTGGACAACATGTATGCTGTAGTACTTTGCAGAAAACAAATCCACCACTGGATGAAAAGACGCTAAGAGTGGTATAATTAATATTAATTAATAGATTTTATATAAGACTCCAAATAAATACATGTAGGTGTGTTTCCAGTTGCCTTACCAACTCTTATTATAGGCTCCCTCACCCTGATGAAAAATTCATTTTTGAATTAATATATGTGTTTTAGCTAAGCCTACCTTCCCAAACACTTTTTATGCCATTTTTGATCAAGCACCTTCAAAGTCAGACTTGTTCCCTAGTATAGCCTACCTACCTATTATATTTTTTTGTCAGCATGTTAGCAAAAAACATTTGTGTTTTTTTATTGGTCTAAAAGCTTATATATCCCAAAATCACTGTGATTGGAAAAAAGCTCTTCCTTAATAACAGGATCCAAAATCAGTATATATATTTTTTTTTTTTTACCAAGAATGATATTGAACAAATAACCAGTTTATTCAGTGTAACAAGTGTGCCTGCAGCTATGTAAAATCATAAACCTGTAAAAATGTTTAAGAAGCATAAATGGATATACAAGGTTCACGATAGTTTCAGTCTCAAAACATTAAAAACAGTTCCAAGATCATCTCTCAGATAAGATCTTTTGAAGAAAAAAAATATTTATTAATTTCTTACATGTAGGGCATACAACTGGACACACACATTTAATGTGTGGCCTAATTAATTAATTTTATCAACGTCATGTATTATTCTTGCTCTTTTAAAGTTGAGGCTGTTTTTTGTTGAGACTGGAAATTCTGTTGCAGAAAGCTCAACATAAAGATAGTGATCTAGCAGCTGCACTAACTTACTACTTAAAAGCTTTATATTTTAGAAGATGGAAGACCTGGATGCTTCATACTTTGTTTATAGATGCCTGATGTTTTGAATTTAAATGAAATGAATTGTACACAATGTTCTATTTACTGAAAAATGGTCATTAAACCCGAAATAAATGTATGTTGAAATACATAATGACAATGCAACAGCAGAGAGGCTGAAAGTAGTGCATGGTCCATTGTTATTAAAGGATAATAAGAGAGGAGACACCTTCACTAAGGAATCAAATTACTGTAAACCAACTTAATTTTTTGATCGATTTATTTTCGCGAGAAGAAAAATAACATGAATATAAATAGTCTCGAATATGTCAAATTTAGATCTTTCCTTAGTAAACTACATAAAGTAAATAGAAAATCGTGAAATATAACCGCCACGTAGACTAGAAAGGGTACAAATGCGAAATATAGTATCCACGAAAATAAGTTGGTTTACAGTACCTATTAAGTTTTAAAATACAAGTTCCAATTGTTTGCACAGTACCTGAGAATACAATCAAAAATTGTCTTTTTCATGTACGAGGCAAATATTTTTTCAATACTTTCACATACATATTTATAATTATATAACTATATAACATGTACATGTATACGATGAACAATTAAACAAAATTATGTGAATTATTATTCCTAAGGTAGCATATAATGCATTTCCAAGAGATGAGGAACATGTAAGAGTTATAAGTGAACTGACCGACAATAGACCAGAATATTGGTCAGTTGGTAAACATCTCTTTAAGGAGGGAGATGTAAAAAGAATCAGACAAATTGGTGAGTCAAACCTTCATATGATTTTTGCTGTTTAGGAAACATGTTACAGAAATAAGTACCAGTCCATGAAGAAATTTTAATCATTTATGATAAGAATATTTCAAGTCACAACAATTTAATTTGTTTTAAAATTTTCAGAATTTGTTTCGTATGGCAATTCTCAAAAGAACTTTTTTTTTTTTAACTTTTGATTTTTTTATTTCCAACAATTACAACATATACATGACATACATACAATATAATACATATAAGATAAATATAATGTCATTTTTATAAATAAATCTTAATCGGAAATATTTTACATTTTCTATTGAAAAGATAAAGAAATAATAAAAAATTAAAAAATTAAAAATAAATAAAGAAATAAATAAATAACGAAGGAAAACAAAACACAAAAAACAAAAACAAAACACAAAAGGATTATCCAGTTACATCCCTAGCTATATTTTAAATATCAAATAATTATGTTGAACAAAAATTGAAAATTTATGAGACATATTTCTTTCGTAACAGCCATCAACACTGATCAAGTACATAACACGACAATATTTTCTTTAAAAAAGATTATAATTAAGTAGTCATAATTTATTGTAACAACAACAAAAAAGACATTAGCTGGTATTCAATAACAGTTTTTCAAAAACTTTCCATACATTGTCAAATTCAGTTATCTTTTTATTTTTTACAGCTATCATACTCTCTAATTTATACATATCTTTCAGTTTTATTAACCGGATTTTTGTGACAAAAATGTCGGTTATTGATTTGGGGATGTACGGCGGTCGGGCGGGCGGTCGGGCGGGCGGGTGTTAATCAAATGTTGTCCGTGCATTAACTCATGAACCGTTCAACCAAAGCTTTTAAAATTTTAATATGTTGTTACTGACAACTAAATGAAGGTCAAGTTCAATAATGGCGATTTTGACTTTTACCGTTCAGGAGTTATGGTTCTTGAAAGATTGAAAAATGGAGTTTCCAGTCGTTTTCGTGCATTTACGCATGAACTGTTCTACCTAAGCTTCCCAAATTTTAATATGTTGTTACTGAGGACAAAATGGAGGTCAAGTTCAATAATGGCGATTTTGACTTTTACCGTTCAGGAGTTATGGTTCTTGAAAGATTGAAAAATGGAGTTTCCAGTCGTTTTCGTGCATTTACGCATGAACTGTTCTACCTAAGCTTCCCAATTTTTAATATGTTGTTACTGATGACAAAATGGAGGTCAAGTTCAATAATGACGATTTTGACTTTAACCGTTCAGGAGTTATGGTTCTTGAAAGATTGAAAAATGGTGTTTCCAGTCGTGTCCATGCATTTACACATGAACTGTTTTACCAAAGCTTCCCAAATTTTAATATGTTGTTACTGATGACAAAATAGAAGTCAAGTTCAATAATGACGATTTTGACTTTTACCGTTCAGGAGTTATGGTTCTTGAAAGATTGAAAAATGGTGTTTCCAGTCGTGTCCGTGCATTTTCTCATGAACCATTCAACCAAAGCTTTTGAAATTTTTATATGTTGTTACTGATGGCAAATTAGAGGTCAAGTTCAATAATGATGATTTTGACTTTTACCGTTCAGGAGTTGTGGTTCTTGAAAGATTGTGAAATGGCGTTTCCATTCACGTTGTTGCATTTACTCATGAACCATTCAATCTAAGCTTTTCAAATTTTAAGATGTTGATACTGATGACAAAATGGAGGTCAAATTTGATATTGACGATTTTCACTTTCACCATTCATCAGTAATGGTTCTTGTGATATTGCCAGGACACAAATAAATATTAATAAATCCGGTTTGCTGTCGTTGTGACAGCCTCTTGTTATAATTGCTTGCAATGAGAGATTCTTTTTAAAGCATCTAGAATTATACACATATTGTTTAATATAAAGAAAAATCATGTTATATGGGTTGTTGGGAAATATCTTGGATAAGTCTCCAAAAAGAAAGTTTAATTTATTTATTGGGAGACTTATTCCACCGGAAAGGAACCAGTGATCAACATCCTGTAGAAAATCTTGTACAGTATTGCAATTCCAAAATAGGTGTTCTATAGACTCATTATCTGATTTACAAAATGTACATAAAGGATCATCAGTCAATTTTATTTTAACTAAATACTGATTTGTGGCAATAATGCAATGGTTAATCCTATATTGCAGCCACTGTAATTTACTATTTTTAGTAACAGCAAAAGGCAGTCTGAAAATCTTTTTCCAGTTCAGATTCTGTTCACCTAAAATTTTAACCCACTTAAGCTGTCCAGTAGGAAAAACATTATTTCTTGTCAGTACAGAATACATATATTTTGATCCTTTACAATGTTTTAAAAATATTTGTAGACACGATGGTATAAAAGGACAAACTAATTTGTAAGATCCATTAGGGAAAGATTTTGATGCCTCTTTCACTGCCGAAATAACACTGTAAAATTTAAGAAAATTTGTGTTAATGTTATATTTTTGCTTAAATTGGTCAAATGAAATATACGATCCATTTTCGTCAACTATATCATTTACAAATCTAATACCACTATTGAACCATTCTTGATAAATTACTGATTTATGACCAATCTTAATATTATTATTCAGCCATAGTGGATTTGATAAAAATGAATCATAAGTAAAATTTCTTTCTTTTTGAATAATCATTTCCCAGGATCTTAGTACATCTTTCCAAAAATGGTTGTTAACTGTCATATACAGTTGTCTAATATAATCAACCCCACAACTAAACAACTTTCTTTTATCTATATTTGACATGAAAATATTTTGCCATTTACTATCTCTCTGCAAAAGCCTCCTAATCCATGTTGATTTAAGTGCTGTAATGAACATATTCAATCAAGCATTTTCAAACCTCCCTCCAAATAATCTTTGATTAGAATATCCTTCTTAACTCTATGTATAGGTGAGTTCCATATGTATGAATAAATAAGTTCATTTATTCTCTTAATAATATCATCTGAAGGATTTGGCAGAGAGATAATGAGATGGTTTACAATAGGCAAGACTAGAGTTTTAATCACAGTTATTCTACCTATAACAGTTAGATTCCTTTTAGACCATTGATTTAAAGTATTTTTAATCTGTACAATTCTTTCAGAATAATTTATCTTAACAATTTTTTCCAGATCTACATCAAAATTGATTCCTAGTAATTATTTAAACGAAGTTTCACCCCAGGACAGATTTCTGTTAGGGCATAAAGTATCTGTACTATATTTTTTGCTCCCAAACTAAATAACTTGTGTTTTTGTGAAGTTAATATTCAGTCCAGATATTTTTGCAAACCAGTCTAATTCTAATAATGATTCTTGTAAAGATTTTTCACTCCCATCCAAAATCAAAGAGGTGTCATCAGCAAACTGTGACAATTTATGCTCAACCCGTGTGACCTCTATACCACTAATGTCACTATTTCCCCTTATTTTTAATGCCAGAATCTCAACACATAAAATAAAAAGATATGGAGACAGGGGGTCCCCTTGTCTACAACCTCTTCCAATAGTAAAAAAATCTGAAAGGTTCCCCCCCTGGATGACAGCAGAGTTGATATTATTGTAAAAAACTTTAACCCAATTGATGATAGAATCGCCAAAATTGAAAAATTTCAAAACATTTATCAAAAAGTCCCATGATATTGAATCGAAAGCTTTTTCGAAATCAATCAAAAGTAATAACCCTGGTATTTCATGTTCCTCTGTGTACTGTAATATATCATAAATGAGTCTTATATTTTCCCCAATATACCTTCCACTAATAAAACCAGTCTGATCAAAATTTATCAATTTATCAAGGACACTCTTAAATCTGTTTGCAATAGCTGCTGATCCAATTTTATACACAGTATTCAGTAAAGATATAGGGCGCCAGTTTTTTAAAAAGTGGTGGGGTTTATTCCCTTTTGGTAAACAAGTAATAATCCCTTGTTTTTGTGTAACAGATAGTTCCCCTGTTTTTGCACCATAATTTAAAGAATTTACAATAAAAATTTGAAGATCCTTCCAAAAAAATTTATAGAACTCTGCTGAAAAACCATCCGTTCCAGGAGTTTTGTTGTTTTTCATTTTTTTCAATGCTTCTCCGGCTTCTTTAACAGTAATTATACCTTCCAAGCTTTCTTTTTCCTGAGACGAAAGTATAGGAACACTTAAATTTTTTAAGTCTTTTTTAAGATCACTTAAAGTACTTTTAGTATCCCTTTTTTAGCTCACCTGGCCCGAAGGGCCAAGTGAGCTTTTCTCACCACTTGGCGTCCGTCGTCCGTCGTCGTCGTCGTCGTTAACAATTTACATTTTGAACTTCTTCTAGAGAACCACTGAATGGAATGGAACCAAACATGGCATGAATGTTCCTTATGAGGTGCTGACCAAGTGTTGTTACTTTGTAGCCGATCCATCATCCAAGATGGCCGCCAGCGGGGGACTTAGTTTAACATAGGACGCTATGGGAAATGCATACAAATGACTTCTTTTAGAGAACCATTGAATGGAATGAAACCAAACATGGCATGAATGTTCCTTATGAGGTGCTGACCAAGTGTTGTTACTTTTTTGCCGATCCATCATCCAAGATGGCCACCAGCCGGGGACTTAGTTTAACATAGGACCCTATGGGAAATGCATACAAATGACTTCTTTTAGAGAACCACTGAATGGAATAAAACCAAACATAGCATGAATTATCCTTATGGGGTGCTGACCAAGTGTTGTTACTTTGTAGCCGATCCATCATCCAAGATGGCCGCCAGCGGGGGACTTAGTTTAACATAGGACCCTATGGGAAATGCATACAAATGACTTCTTCTAGAGAACCACTAAATGGAATGAAACCAAACATAGCATGAATGTTCCTTATGGAGTGCTGACCAAGTGTTGTTACTTTGTAGCCGATCCATTATCCAAGATGGCCACCAGCGGGGACTTAGTTTAACATAGGACCCTATTGGAAATGCATACAAATGACTTCTTCTAGTGAACCACTGAATGGAATGAAACCAAACATGGCATGAATGTTCCTTATGTGGTGCTGACCAAGTGTTGTTACTTTGTAGCCGATCCATCATCAAAGATGGCCGCCAGCAGGGGACTTAGTTTAACATAGGACCCTATGGGAAATGCATACAAATGACTTCTTTTAGAGAACCACTGAATGGAATAAAACCAAACATAGCATGAATGTTCCTTATGGGGTGCTGACCAAGTGTTGTTACTTTGTAGCCGATCCATCATCCAAGATTGCCGCCAGCGGGGGACTTAGTTTAACATAGAACCCTATGGGAAATGCATACAAATGACTTCTTTTAGAGAACCACTGAATGGAATGAAACCAAACATGGCATGAATGTTCCTTATGAGGTGCTGACCAAGTGTTGTTACTTTGTTGCTGATCCATCATCCAAGATGGATGCCAGCCGGGGACTTAGTTTAACATAGGACCCTATGGAAAATGCATACAAATGACTTCTTTTAGAGAACCACTGAATGGAATAAAACCAAACATAGCATGAATGTTCCTTATGGGATGCTGACCAAGTGTTGTTACTTTGTAGCTGATCCATCATCCAAGATGGCCGCCAGCGGGGGACTTAGTTTAACATAGGACCCTATGGGAAATGCATACAAATGACTTCTTCTAGAGAACCACTAAATGGAATGAAACCAAACATAGCATGAATGTTCCTTATGGAGTGCTGACCAAGTGTTGTTACTTTGTAGCTGATCCATTATCCAAGAAGGCCGCCAGCGGGTGACTTAGTTTAACATAGGACCCTATTGGAAATGCATACAAATCACTTCTCCTAGTGAACCACTGAATGGAATGAAACCAAACATGGCATGAATGTTCCTTATGTGGTGCTGACCAAGTGTTGTTACTTTGTAGCTGATCCATCATCCAAGATGGCCGCCAGCGTGGGACTTAGTTTAACATAGGACCCTATGGGAAATGCATACAAATGACTTCTTTTAGAGAACCACTGAATGGAATGAAATCAAACATGGCATGAATGTTCCTAATGTAGTGCTGACCAAGTGTTGTTACTTTGTAGCCGATCCATTATCCAAGATTGCCGCCAGCGGGGGACTTAGTTTAACATAGGACCCTATGGGAAATGCATACAAATGACTTCTTCTAGAGAACCACTGAATGGAATAAAACCAAACATTGCATGAATGTTCCTTATGAGGTGCTGACCAAGTGTTGTTACTTTGTAGCCGATCCATCATCCAAGATGGCCGCCAGCAGGGGACTTAGTTTAACATAGGACCCTATGGGAAATGCATACAAATGACTTCTTTTAGAGAACCACTGAATGGAATAAAACCAAACATGGCATGAATGTTCCTTATGAGGTGCTGACCAAGTGTTGTTACTTTGTAGCCGATCCGTCATCCAAGATGGCCACCAGTGGGGGACTTTTGAACGAAATTAAACATGTTCCTTTCCTTATAAATGAGGTTGTGTTGTCACTTTTAGCCAAATTTTATATTTTTTTATATGATTTCAAAAACCCAAGTAGAATCAGGTGAGCGATACAGGCTCTTGAGAGCCTCTAGTTTATAAAGATTGTCATAAAAATATTTAACTTCATTCAAATTTCTCAAAAGAACTTGGTTAAGCCATGTGAGGGCTATTATAACAGATTTTACATTACTCTCTTCTAGTGTATGTAATGTTGTAAAACAGTTATGGGACTAAAACCATCTACATGTAATTTCCGTCCTTTAACATTGTGCATGGTATAAACTTCCGATATTCGCCACATTCATATTACTCAATCTAAAGTTGCTTATGTTATCCATTTGTTTGTGTTTTTACATGTTGAAAATGTGCCATGCTGCTCTATATGGTGAAACTTGTTAATTATAAGAATTTGCATCTTATAATTGTTGAGGGTCTAACATTTCTTTATTCTTTTAATTGTTAGACCATTTTCATACTTCTTTATTTACTATGATCATGATCATTATTTTCTATTCTTTATAATCAGGTACCCTAACATTCGCTTTTCTTAATTTCAATACCCAGCTTTAAAAAAAGTGTGATGCCATTTTCAGATTCATCACATAACAACTTCCTTGGCAGACAGGGGTGTCATCAGTGAGCAGTAGCTCGCAGTTTCGCTTGTTTTGTACTTTGTTCTGCACTTTTTTATCTATTATTTCTTATTCTGTAAAACCCATCAAGACCTTCCTTCATAATATTTGAAAAAAAAGTCCTCAATACTAGTGTACAATATAATTAACCATCTACATGTAAGACCTCTCCACAAATGTTTTGTGGAGAGAGCTTACATAGGCTATGCCTGTTGCCCAATCCAATTCAATTTATTTGAATAAAATATTGATTGAACTAAACAATATAATTAACATGTTCAATTTCAGGGTTTTTATTGGCTGCAGTTGTTGAGGATAGCAGCAATGGGAAATCTGCAAGTGTGACTGTTGCCTTCGAAAAACAAAGAATAACTTCTACACATTGTTCACTTTGTAATTATTTGTGGTGTAGACATGTTGTTGCTGCTATAGTATATAGAATTAGAAAACCTTCAGAGGTAAGAAGTACTGTGAGATTTCTTTGATTTTTTGCTGCTAATTTTCACCTTGAACCTAACCGAAAGGGTCAAATGAGCACTGCTCATCACTTAGGGTCTGTTGTCTGTTAACTTTTAAAATGAAAAAAAAATGATAGAAATAAAAAAGTATGGATTTGATATATTATGACCAAATACAGTATAATAAATGTAAATACACTTTATAAGTACTTTGATCTTCACACCAAGGCACTGTTCCATATAGACTATGTAAAGCAGAATAAATCAGGCTAGATATTTGAAAGAGATATAAATAAAGTCATCAAAGATACTAGGCTGATAATTTTATATGCCTGAGTCTGTCGAATACTCTTATTCATCAACAAAAGACTCATGAATAAAAAAAATGAGTAAATTACAAATGTGGAGTGTGATTTACCTTAACATCTAGATGGTATATTTGAGATAGGACGACATAACTTTATGAGTTGATTGGCAAATCCTCTACTTGCTTCTAAACAAAACTTTACTGATTTCAGGTTTTACATCACAGTCCTTTAACCGATGCATTATTACCTCTAACCAAGGAACAGTTACAACAGCTATTACAGTTTACTATCAGCAGAAATCCTGGACAATTACTGTGCCATGTTTTTGAAGATATGGGTAAAAAAATATTAAGAAGTGTAACCTACACACACACACACACATGTATACAATTATTTAGAGATAAAGTTAGCATTTTGTTCCAGTACAATTAAGAATTGAATGCTGCTTTTTGTAAATTTATTGGGGTGTAAAAGCGTTGACCGAAGTACATTTTGTATGAAGCGCGGAAGCGCTTCATACTAAAAATGTGCGCACGGTCAACGCTTTTACAACCCATGAAAACACGATTTTTATCAAGTTTTCATTTAATTTACCTGTGCACTTTATTGTGGGACCTCGTGTGATCATGAATGATAAATGTTATTGTCTAATACAATTGTTTCAGGAATAGCACGTGATGTGCAGTTAGCCAATCAGAATAACGTATTATAATGAAACATACATCTAATGTAATTATTGAAATTTACTCAGAATGCTTGTTGTTTTTGAGATGTTGGAATTTATTATGCAAATGATTGTGGTCATGTTTACACGTTAAAAGTGAAAACTTAATTTCTCAGCAATATTTTGAAGTTGAAATTTGTTGGCAATATCTCAGAATATAAACTATTTTTTTTTCATGTTAATGATTTCTTTTCCTGTAGTTAAACAGATGTTCACCCTGTTATCAATTGTTTTTTTTCAAACAATTTTTATCAAAACATTTGCAATTATTTGACTGTATGGAAACCTTCTTTATTTAACTTTTAAGATAAGGTTAGAAATGGAAGTGCATCAATTAACCTAACACAAGGTTATCCAGATCCAACGTTTGGTTTACACTCCGACGAAGAGTCAACAGATCAGCTATCAATAAGAATGATTGGAAGAAAATCCTTCTTTCAGGACAGAGATTTACAGTAAGACAAGACTTGCCATGAATGTTCTTACCCGATATTCAAAAACAAGAGGAAAATGTTATTGCAAAAAGAATTCATTACAAATCCAAATGTTGATAATTTTCATGATTTATATATTTAATTTAGAAAATTGTAATGTTATTTTCAAAGCTGCAAAATTTGGTAAATATTTTGTTTATAGATTGAAGAGCATGTGGTATGAAATCAAATGAGACAACTCTATATCCAAGTCGCAATTTGTAAAAATAAACCATTATAGGTCAAAGTACGGTCTCAACAGGGAGCCTTGGCTCACACCGAACAGCAAGCTATAAATTAAAGGGCCCTACAAAAATTCAAACGGGGAAATAAAATTGAGAATGGAAATGGGGAATGTGTCAAAGAGACAACAACCTGACCAAATAAAAAACAAACAGTCAAATCTATATTAATAACAAGAAGCATAATGAACTACAACAACAAAGGACAACTACTAAACAATAGTTCCTAACCTTGTATACATGTTAACTTGTTCATTGAATCAACCTATTTTGATATACATGACATATTGTGTTAATTTCATTTTTAATTGTATTATTTCATATACCATGGTTGAGGGTCTTGAGAAATAAAAACTTGAATCTTAAATGTTGACCTCTATTTTTTGGGTGTGTTTTTTTGGTTAGCTGTCTAATTGATTTTATAATAATGTTTGAAGATAAATGTGACTGAATTTTTTATAGTACAAACAGTTTATATATGTCATTATTATTTAATGAATTTGAAAAAATGAAATACTTTACATTTATCATATTACTTTATTTTTAGTACAAATGGAAACAAGACCTGCTGCAGTCTGACAGATCGAGATGCATTTATGTCCTCACATTATCTTTCTAGAAAAGAAAAATGCATGAAAACTGCCATTGAATTGTTACGTAAGGGGACATTAATTTGTCAGGAGAAGTATTCATTCAGTTGGCTCATTTCTTTTTTAGAGGTAGGAATAATTTGAAATAACTGTCTGTTGTCTGTCATAACTTATTTCAAAAATCTTCTCTTCTGAAACTACTGGGCCAAATACCTTCAAATTTTAACTAAATGTTCCTTAGGGTATTTAGTTCATAAATTGTATCTGAAACTTTGATCCATCAACACACATGGCTGCCATGGCTAAAAAACGAACATATGGTTAAATGCAGTTTTTCGCTTACATCTCAAAAACTAAAGCTTTTACAGCAAATGTGACATGGGGGTAAAATTGTTCAATTGGTCAAGATCTATCAGCCCTGAATTTTTAAGACGGATCGAACAACCCATTGTTGGGTTGCTGCCACTAAATTGTTAGTTTTAAGGAATTTTGGCAGTTTTTTGTTATTATCAAATGAGCAGTGGTCTGACACCTGTGACCTTCAATTTACATATTTTGACCTTCCTAAAGGTAGTTAGTAATACCTGACAGACTTTTATTGCAGGTTTAAAAATTACATAAGCATTTTGAACAAATTATATTAAATTCTAGTTTAAAAATAATCTTAGAATAAGCAACTTTACTGAAAGGAAACTAATGTGGATGCTTAAAATCTTAAAAATTGATTTGATGAGAAGTCAGGTGACCAGTCAATCATGAAAATATATTATTAATTAAAAACATTAACAGTAACGGTATGAATCCGTGTTGTTTTGGGTGACCTCTTTCAAACGAAAAAATCACCTCCTAGCATCTTTATATCAATCTTGCCAAATTGTGGCAATATATATATTCAATATGGCCGAACAAAATAGGCGGAGAATGTATACAAATGGAAATAATTAGATAATATATAGTGTTAAGGAAATGAATACTTAAAACATAAATAGGTACGTCATATCCTAGAAAAATATCTAACAAAACGAACTATATATATTGATAAGCTATGCATTGATTATAAACAATTAATTTTTGGGAAATAAGTGTGACCTGAACCTGGGTCGCAATTCTGAACGTTTTGAAATGGGAAAAATCCGTAGCTCTATAGTCCGCAAATAGTCAAAAAATAACATAAGGACCTAAGAGCTACAGTTCAGCAGCTAGTGTTGGGCAAGCCCTTTTCTGAATTAATTTATTTTAGACATTCATAAAAACAAAATTGGTTTGTAAAATAATGTATGACAAGATCTGTGGAATGGTTATAATTTTCTGTTTCGATAAATTGAATTTTCAATAAAAATTGGACCTTCTAAGAATAAAAAAGGACATTAAAGTGGTTGGTCAAAGGTCCTGGAACTTCCATTGCCTAAAGTAAATTTTAAGTCGTGCAGATATTTACTAATTTTTTCAGGGTTCATCTTTATTTGAGTTAAAATGCAAGAAACACACAATTGGTGATGATTTTGAATTTTATTGTGTAAACTCCCCATGGGCCTTAAAGAAACAAAACAATGTTTCCTAAGGGAAATAAGGATGAAAAACTGCATAAATTCAGCATTGTTCTTCTATTTTATGTAAAAACTCTGAGTTATCATGAAACTGTGACATTATAAAAAACATCTAATGCCAGTTATTGATATTTCTTGTTCTAAGGCATTTCTATATATCATATATATAATATGCAAATTAGAAATGGATCTCAAAAACTTCAATTTCTTTGGCTCAACATTGGCATTAATATCCCTACTCGTTTAAATTTTCCATCTTCATGTTATAAAGAATATTAATGTCTCGGCTTTCATGCGTTTTCACAAGATCTTGAAAAAATTAGGAACATTAAACTTTGTTTTTTATGCCCCATTTATTGGCATTATGTTTTCTGGGCTGTGCATCTGTTCGTCTGGATTTATGGTTCTTGAAAGATTGAAAAATGGAGTTTCCAGTCGTGTCCATGCATTTACGCATGAACTGTTCTACCAAAGCTTCCCTAATTTTAATATGTTGTCACTGATGACAAAATGGACAATAATGACGATTTTGACTTTTACCGTTCAGGAGTTATGGTTCTTGAAAGATTGAAAAATGGTGTTTCCAGTCGTGTCCGTGCATTTTCTCATGAACCATTCAACCAAAGCTTTTGAAATTTTTATATGTTGTTACTGATGACAAAATAAAGGTCAAGTTCAATAATGACGATTCTGACTTTTACCGTTCAGGAGTTATGGTTCTTGAAAGATTGTAAAATGGCGTTTCCATTCACGCTGTTGCATTTACTCATGAACCATTCAATCTAAGTTTTTCAAATTTTTATATGTTGATACTGATGACAAAATGGAGGTCAAATTTGATATTGACGATTTTCACTTTCACCATTCATCA
The DNA here is from genome assembly GCA_019925275.1 of Mytilus edulis. Taxonomy (NCBI): domain Eukaryota; kingdom Metazoa; phylum Mollusca; class Bivalvia; order Mytilida; family Mytilidae; genus Mytilus; species Mytilus edulis. The sequence continues at coordinate 99,945,632 of CM034355.1, read as the reverse complement.
GTAATGGTTCTTGTGATATTGCCAGGACACAAATAAATGTTAATAAATCTGGTTTGCTGCTTCAGAATTAATTGTAAGGGGGGGGGGGGGGGGGGGGGCAAGGAAGGCACATTATTAAAACTGATAGGTGGTAGTTATTTAAGAAAGATTGCTAGAACATTTAAATGAAATATTCAATTTAAAATGTATGCATGGTGGGGTCAAATAAGAATTGCCTTCTACACCCCTCACCCATTTTTGGAACAGCCCTTACCTTTGGTGATGGTTTTGTTAAATTGTCTTTAACCTCTCACCTTCTTGATATGATTTCAGTACAAGACCAACTTAATACATCAGAAAGGATATTTATGTTGAATATTGAAAGATGGTTTAGTTTATTTATTGCATCTTGTAAAGGACCAATCAGGGAGAAGATGCTATCTGTAGCTTTAAAGTATAATAGGTAAGAAGTATGAAAAACACAAAATAATTCTTTCTTATTAGCAATTTGAACATTTTCCCTTTGATCTTACTGCCTAGAATTTATCCAGACCTTTCAGACGAAAATATCTGGCATTGATGTCACATATCTACATCACATGTTCATGTCTATCTGCGTCAATTTATCATTAAACACACACAACTTCATTCATATTCTCAACGTTATGTATGTGTAAAAGTAGTTTTATTCTCTATTTTCTTTTATTTCATATTCTCAACAAAAAACCCAAATTGTTACTATTCATTGCTGATTAAAAGAAGAATGGCATATTTTAAACTGGCTTTATCCCCCCTAGCAGACTTGCTTGATGTTCTTGCTAAGATAGTATCAAAATCAAAAATTCTATTATTCTATATATATCCAGTGACTTTTCTCAGAGTAGAAGGTGGGATATTGACATAATGGTTTACTTCCAAGGCTTATTCCTCCATCCGTTAGCAACGTTTTTTGCAATACTAGACCCCAGATCTGTAAACATATTGACACCAATTTTCACTTGATAGGTGGATAGGTTTTTCATTGAAAAAATGTTTTCTTTTATATTAATTCTTGAGGAAGGTTTTTGTCGAGCCTGCAACTTTTGTTGCAGAAAGCTCGACATAGGGATAGTGATCCAGCGGCGGCTACGGCGGCGGTGTTAGCTCACTTCTTAAAAGCTATATATTTTAGAAGGTGGAAGACCTGGATGCTTCATATTTTGTATATAGATGCCTCATGTTACGAAGTTTCCGTCAGTCACATGTCCATTGTCCTTGACCTCATTTTCATGGTTCAGTGACCACTTGAAAAAAAAGTTCAGATTTTTTGTAATGTTAAATTCTCTCTTACTGTAAGTAATAGGATAACTATATTTTGTATGTGCGTACCTTGCAAGGTCCTCATGCCCGTCAGACAGTTTTCACTTGACCTTGACCTCATTTCATGGATCAGTGAACAAGGTTAAGTTTTGGTGGTCAAGTCCATATCTCAGATACTATAAGCAATAGGTGTAGTATATTCGGTGTATGGAAGGACTGTAAGGTGTACATGTCCAACTGGCAGGTGTCATCTGACCTTGACCTCATTTTCATGGTTCAGTGATTATAGTAAAGTTTTTGTGTTTTGGTCTGTTTTTCTCATACTTTATGCAATAGGTTTACTATATTTGTTGTATGGAATGATTGTAAGGTGTACATGTCTAGCGGGCAGATGTCATCTGACCTTGACTTTATTTTCATGGTTCAGTGGTTATAGTTCAGTTTTTGTGTTTTGGTCTGTTTTTCTCATACTTTATGCAATAGGTTTACTATATTTGTTGTATGGAATGATTGTAAGGTGTACATGTCTAGCGGGCAGATGTCATCTGACCTTGACCTCATTTTCATGGTTCAGTGGTCAAAGTTAAGTTTTTGAGTTTTGGTCTTTTTATTTAATACTATATGTCATAGGTGAACTGTATTTGATGTATGGAAATATTTTATGATCTATATGTCAGTCGTGCAGGTTTTATTTGACCTTGACCTGGTTTTCATGGCTCAGTGTTAAGTTTTTGTGTTTTGGTCTATTTTCTTAAACTATAAGCAATAGGTCAACTATATTTGTTGTATGGAAGCATTGTTAGCTGTACATGTCTGCCTGGCATATGGTTCAACTGACCCTGACCTCAATTTCATGGTTCATATTAAGTTTATGTGACAGTCGTAATAAAGCTTTATATTGAGGAGTATCAACATAATATCAATGATTAGTAAAGAAGGCGAGACATTTCAGTGTGTGCACTCTTGTTTTAACACCTTATACAATATTTTAAAAATAACACAACATAACTTACAAATGATTATGTGCTCAAGGGCCCTGCAAAAATGAACCAAGCAGGGTTGAGTTTTGCTGGATTTTTTCAACTGCATTATTTGAAAATATTACAACTTTAACTTTAGGTTTGTAAATTTTAGACATTGCTATAAGTTCTATATCTTACTAGAAGCTAGTAATTCAAACCAAATACTAAAATGCAAAAGTCCATGAATTAATAAATAGTGGTTGGTGCCCATATCAATTATCATGAATTCCATGCATTGACTAACCTTAGTAATGGCTATGAATTAACTGTTTCAATTTCTTTTTCAGAAATTTTGTTGAGAAAAATTATACACCACACGAAGGACAAATTACCATGAGATCTATTAAACTAAAGAAAGAGATAACAGACTGCAATGACAATCTTATGAATAACGTGATGGGAGAAAATAGATTTGGTCCATTTTATGAGGCAATTTTAGCCCATTTTCAGAAAAGCATTCCTGAAGCATTGCAACATCTGTATGATAAACGTGTAGACATCAGTGAAAGGTATAGCAGATTTACAATGCAGGCAGGGAATGATTATTATAACGCATCAAAATTTATGTGATGTTGCAAATTAATTATCCAAAAATGTGCAGAAAATTCTCGGACAACAGTCTGCATTTATTTGAAAGTAGCCAAAAAGAAAAAAAATAATGTTACTGAAAACAAATAGAAATGTATTTAGAACAAATAGCAATATAAGAAATATAAGAGCATACTTTGAACATGTTTAAGTTATCATCACTATTTATCCCTAAATGTACGAAACTAAGGTATGTTTTTTTCAATTATACATACTTGTGTTTATAGTTTATTGTTTTGTACATAAATTAGGTGGTCAGTTTTCTTTCTAGAACTGTTTTACATTTGTCAACTCTAGGTCTTTAAAAGATTATTATGTGGTATGGATTTGATATTGACAAATGACTTGCAGAATATTTTTGATTTAATGGTGTCACAATTGCAACACATAATGTCTCATGAAAATGAAAAAAAGACTAAAGTTTATGCAGTTTTCTGCCCATATTTACATTGGAAATATTGTGTCAGTAAACAAATCAATGAGATAAAATTGAGAAAGGAAATGGGGAATGTGTCAAAGCAACAACAACCAGACCATAGAGCAGACCAATGGGTCTTCAATGTAGTGAGAAACTCCTGCACTCGGAGATGTCCTTCAGCTGGCCCCTAAACAAATATGTATACTAGTTCAGTGATAATGGATGTCAAATTAAACTTCTGTGATTTTTTTCAGTACATATGAAGAACCTTTGGACATAATGCTGTTCAGATTTGAGGAATTAATACATATAGACTCTAATACAAGTCCTGGTTCAACAACTAATAATAAGATTGGAGAATTAGGGACAGTCATCATTAAAAAGTTGCTTGATCTCACATCTGAGGTAAAGAAAACAACAATTGGGACAATGGAAAAGTCATCCACGTCTAAATTTAAAAGCATAGAAACTCGTGGAAATGTGAAAACATCAATGTTAAAGATTTATACACTTATGATGATACAACTAAATATACAAAGAAATTTGAATTGTTGTAAAGCTAGAATTAAACTTGTAAGAGAAATGTGCATGGTGTTTTTTTCTTGTCTTTCCTATGATTAATAGAAAGATTTTTTTAAATGATGGATAGTTCAATTAACTACATTAACCACAGACTTCTTCAGAAAAATAGACCAACAAGCAAAGATAACAATACAAATACCAAAGTTTCATTCGGTTAGGTTCACAAACAACAATACAAACATAGGCTCTAGAGTCCAGAGTGGTTTTTACCGAATATTAATAACATTAAAAAATATAACATGCAGAGATCAGATATATCTGATCTGGCATATATAAGAAGCAAATTGTTTCAAATATTAAAAAGAAGATGTGGTATGATTGCGAATGAGAAAACTCTCTACAAGAGACTAAATGACACAAAAACTAAATAGCAACTATAGGTCACAGTACGGCCTTCAACATTGAGCAAAGCCCATACCGCATAGTCTGCTATCTAAGACTGAATTATCAATCTGTACACATCCAACATTCAATAAATTTAAGGTGAAGACGTCATAAACAGTCCGAGAAAAACATAACCTTGTGCAATGCCAAGATACAGGTATAAACAAATTGTAGATTGTATACATATAACAATAATATTTAATTTAGTTTTAATTTACTGATAACAAAATCAATATTAATACCAATAAAAACAATATTCAATGATCTAATTCATGTAACTACAGTGTTGAATTGGTAACTTTGTAGAATAAGTTTATTTTTAAAAGGATTGATAAATTTACCAGGATCATTTCTAAATTTCTGGGCACTGTAAACATCACTTCCGTTCAAATGAGGATGTTCTCTACAGGTACAACCAAAATGCATAGAAACAGTACAGGCATATTGAATATACATGCATAGCATTTCTAAAATACACATCTAAACATGCCAATCTGAATCATTACTAAAAAAAATGGAAGCACAACACATGACCAAGGTAACCTCACTTGGTACAGGCAAAAAATGCGAGGTTAAACCAGGACCTTATGACATATAAGCTAATGAGGCCAAACTTTAGTCGGGTTGTTTTCTCTATGTCAGGTTTCCATTCTTTATTCTATCTTCAAATTGTTCTTCATTGTATTGATCCTAGAATTTATAGTTCTTCATAAAATTTATTTCTGTAGACTTTGTGTGTATGATACTAAACTTAAAAAGCTATAAAAATTATTACCCATAATATAAAAACCCAGTTATTATGTTTGATATTAAGGGAAGTTAATAGTTCTTTCTTATCATTGATAAGTATAACACAATGTTTCTATTTTTCAGATGTCACTCCTACATACAGTAAATAACAAGCCAAGTCCTGTAAAAGAGATTAAAACAGATTGTCTGGGTAATATGACTTAATTTCGAAGTGGCTTGGTTGCATACTTTTGAGACACAATTCACTATAATGAGGACTAAAACCTTTTAAAGGTACCATTCTTGTATTACAACTCCAGTTTCCTGTGCATGTCAAAACATGGAGGTAAACAAAATAGTGCATTTTTTCTTGATATTTTTCTGTTTGATTATAGATTTATGCTGAATTGAAATAAAACAAAACATAATCACTATTCAGCAGCCTTTACACTGAAACACAGGCCCAGCATCTCAGGCTTAGCCGTCTTTACACTGAAACACAGGCCCAGCATCTCAGGCTCAGCAGTCTTTACACTGAAACACAGGCCCAGCATCTCAGGCTTAGGATTTTCTTACCCCAGGAGTAGATTACCTTAGCCATATATGGCACAACTTTTAGGAATTTTTGATCCTCAATGCTCTTTAACTTTGTATCTATTTGGCTTTTTAACTTTTTTGATCTGAGCGTCACTGATGAGTTTTATGTAGACGAAACGCGCGTCTGGTGTATAAAATTATGATCCTGGTACTTTTGATAACTATTAGCAGCCTTTACACTGAACACAGGCCCAGCATCTCAGGCTCAGCAGCTTTACAACTGAAAACACCCAGATCGGTGCCTTAATAACCGCCGCATCTCAGGCTTAGCAGCCTTTACACTGAAACACAGGCCCAGCATCTCAGGCTTAGCAGCTTTACACTGAAACACAGGCCCAGCATCTCAGGCTTAGCAGCTCTTTACACTGAAACACAGGCCCAGCATCTCAGGCTTAGCACTTACACTGAAACACAGGCCAGCATCTCAGAGCAGCTTTATGAACAGCATACAGCTTACACTTAGAAACACAGGCCCAGCATCTCAGGCTTAGCAGCCTTTACACTGAAACACAGCCCAGCATCAGGCTCAGCCTTCACTGAACACAGGCCAGCATTCAGCTAGCAGCCTTTACACTGAAACACAGGCCCAGCATCTCAGGCTTAGCAGCCTTTACACTGAAACACAGGCCCAGCATCTCAGGCTTCAGCCTTTACACTGAAACACAGGCCCAGCATCTCAGCTTAGCAGCCTTTACACTGAAACACAGGCCCAGCATCTCAGGCTTAGCAGCCTTTACACTGAAACACAGGCCCAGCATCTCAGGCTTGCAGCCTTTACACTGAAACACAGGCCCAGCATCTCAGGCTTAGCAGCCTTTACACTGAAACACAGGCCCAGCATCTCAGGCTTAGCAGTCTTTACACTGAAACACAGGCCCAGCATCTCAGGCTTAGCAGCCTTTACACTGAAACACAGGCCCAGCATCTCAGGCTTAGCAGCCTTTACACTGAAACACAGGCCCAGCATCTCAGGCTAAGCAGCTTTACACTGAAACACAGGCCCAGCATCTCAGGCTTAGCAGCCTTTACACTGAAACACAGGCCCAGCATCTCAGGCTTAGCAGTACTTACACTGAAACACAGGCCCAGCATCTCAGGCTTAGCAGCCTTTACACTGAAAACACAGGCCCAGCATATCAGGCTTAGCAGCCTTTACACTGAAACACAGGCCCAGCATCTCAGGCTTAGCAGCCTTTACACTGAAACACAGGCCCAGCATCTCAGGCTAACAGCCTTTACACTGAAACACAGGCCCAGCATCTCAGGCTTAGCAGCCTTTACACTGAAACACAGGCCCAGCATCTCAGGCTAATCAGTCTTTACACTGAAACACAGGCCCAGCATCTCAGGCTTAGCAGCCTTTACACTGAAACACAGGCCCAGCATCTCAGGCTTAGCAGCCTTTACACGAAACACAGGCCCAGCATCTCAGGCTAATCAGTCTTTACACTGAAACACAGGCCCAGCATCTCAGGCTAATCAGCTTACACTGAAACACAGGCCCAGCATCTCAGGCTATAGCGCTTTACACTGAAACACAGGCCCAGCATCTCAGGCTTAAGCAGCTTTACACTGAAACACAGGCCCAGCATCTCAGGCTTGGCAGCCTTTACACTGAAACACAGGCGCACCTGAGCATCTCAGGCTTGTAAAATTGCTCTCAGGTCTGTAAAAATAACATCTCAAGGCCAGCAGGATCTAACTAAAATTTTCCCAAAAATGAGCTCTAGGCCTGTAGTTTTAAAACTTGATGGTGAAGACTGTTGTCACTTTATGATTCTGAATGTAGTTGGTGTTGTTGACAGACTACCAATGCAGGCCTTTATAATGGTTTTTTTTCTTGACTAATGCAGATGTAGATTTATCCAAAGTATTGCCATCTATCAAAGAAGTCCCAGATGATATGTTAGAAGTGGAAGATAATCCCAGTACAGACAAGGTAAACTGTTCAATTTGTTTTCTGTTGCTCTTCTGGCCATCACTTGGCTTCTGTCATCTATAATCTATTGTCATCAGTCTGTCAAGATTATCTAGTTTAACATTTATGAACGATTAATCTGTTTGCAAACCAACATTGCTGCCATAGTTGAGTTGCAAAAGATAATTAAAAACCAGAAATATTAATTGGGTTTACACATGAATATGTTTTGTGTAAAAAAAAAATGAATAAATAA
>CM034355.1:99878710-99937760 GCA_019925275.1 Mytilus edulis | reverse complement strand
GGAATTCGATAATCTGACGATATACGGAATCCCCAAAGCGAACAAAAATGTTATCTAGTAAAAATTCAAGGGCATATATAGTATCAAAGCATGTCCAATTAACATAGTTTTTTTGTTTATTGCTACTAAAAAATGACCTAAAAGAGTTTGAACATATATATTCACATTCTGATTTTTTGAATGCCCATTTAATTAGGTGTGTGAATTTTTTCTTAATGAGAATGTCAGGCAATGTGGTATACAGGGTAGAAAAATCAAAACTTTGAACAGATTCAAAATCACCAATATAAGCATGCAATTTATAAAGTACTTCCAACGACTTTTTGACACTCCAAAAGTAATTTATTCCACTATTTTCGAAGGCCTTATTTGAACAATTTATTATCAGGTTTTTAATTGTACCAAGTGTGCTGGTAAGAAGAATAGACAATTTAGTAGTTGAACAATGGCTTGAAGACGAAATAAATCTATATTTGTAAGGGGTTTTGTGTAGCTTCGGAAGCCAATACATAGTTGGGACTTTCATTGTATTTGGCTCTGCTTGTAAAGCGGTGGCTAAAAGTTTATGTTTGTTACAGATTTAGTTTTCTGAAAATGGAGTCAGTTGGAATGTTGGTGAATTGGTGATTTCTTTTTTCAGAACCTCAATGTAAAATTTACGTCAAACAATAATAATATTATTAGCAGCTTTATCGGCCGGGGCAAAAACAAATTCCTTGGCTAGTTCTTTTAGTTTATGTTTGATACGAGAAATAGGTTTATTGGGTTATTGTTAATAGTAAAATGTTCTTAAAAATGTTGAATACGTATATCAACTATCTTTATTACTGAATTAAAAAAAGAGTCCAAAGATTTTTTGTCAGCTTTTTCCCGTTTTATCCATTGCATGCTAAAATCTGAAAGACTTGATCAGTTTTCATTTGGTTGATTCCTGTGTAGTTAAAAGGTGTGACATGTATGATAAACCAATTGAATCATTATATAACAAGAATGTGTCCCCATTACATAGATGCCCCACTTGCACTATTATTTTCTATGTTCAGTGGTCCGTGAAAAATGGATGAAAAAATTGGCATTAAAATTAGAAAGATCATATCATAGGAAACATGTGTACTAACTTTTGTTGATTGTACTTCAACTTCATCAAAAAACTACCTGGACCAAAAACTTTAACATGAAGCAGGACAGACAGACAGACACACCAACGGACGAACAAATGGTGGGGCATTAAAACAGAGATCTTTATCAAATGTGCACATTTTTTTGATCAGTCGATAAACACAAAAAACCATAATAATGTTATTTTACTTTTAGGATGAAAAGAGTTTATATACAAATGTATATATCAATTTTGTGTATCCCCAATAATTGACTGTGTAATATATTAGACATTTAAAAAGTAATTAATCTTGAATATGCAGCCTTTAGCAGGGTGGAAACATTTTTTTCAAGCTGCCAGGAACAAAGGAAAAATTAAACTCTGACATGCAAAAAACAAAATCTACCGTTTCCTACATGTCTTTTACTATAAAACAAAATCTACCGTATCCTACAAGTCTTTTACTTTACCATTAAGATGAATATCAGTGCACCATTAACAAATATTTCAAACTTACATTCAATTTGAAAATAAAATCCTTTTACCTTTGAGGAAAGTTTGATTAGTTTTCTAAGGATCACTGCCCCTAATAAACATGTCTTGGTTTTTACTGAAGGATCTTTCATAAATTGGTCAATCTGTATCAACTTCTCGAAGCGAAAAAGCATCACATCCAACGATTCTTCATATGGGCTAAAATGGAAGATAGATCAAATGTTATACAATCACATCCAATGATTCTTCATATAGGCTACAATGGAAGATAGTTCAAATGTAATACAAGACTGCAATTATATCTTACCTACAAGTCTGTAGTTCAATATAGACTACATCATTCGTGGACAATATACTATGATTTATTTCTTTTTGTGAATGCAAATTTTTGTGGATTCAGGAAACACCTATTGTATTTTCTTAAACTGTATATCAGGTGTTGTTCGCAATTTGATTACAATATGGGTAAATTGGACAATACATGAGAAAATCACCACATTCAATTGTAAAAGATAAACAAAATGCTTAAAATCATTGACTATAAGATAATTGATAACAATATTAATCAAATAGAAATATACAACACACTGCAGAGTTTTGGTTTTGACCACAATCAATAGATCTTTGCTAATTAATATTTTATTTCATTTAAGATAGCTTAACTTTCTAGTTAATCTGTAGAAAAGTTTCGCAACATACAGACAAGATAGTCCAAGGCCAGACAGTTCTGTGGAACCATTTTCAAATCATTTGTTTATACTTTACCACCTTTAATTTATCAAAAATGCTAAACATACCTTTGTGATAATGGCACTTTCTGACAGTATAGATTTTCTAAATTTTCAGGTGTGTTTTCTAAAAGGCAGGCTAACACTGGCTCATAAAAAGGTGCGTTCTTGTTTTCTCCTAAATAATCTCTAGAGTTAAAATTACCAGCTGTCTTTAAAGAAACACTTCTCATGGTAGTTTGCCTATCTTCAAATATGAACTTTTTACTCACACTCCCATCAGCATTACATGATCTTCTAAAATAAAATCAATAAAATGCAATGAAAAACAAACACATAGCTTCCCTAAAATGTGGACCAGGTCCAATCATCAGCTGTCTTTCCCTTCCATTTTTTCAATTAAAGATAAAAGGAAGTATATTAGTTATACGTTTTTGCTTCACTTAAGCACTACACAAAGATAGTTTTCAGTTTCATGAAAAAACTTTTTATAATTATGTTAAATAAACAAATACCAATTTTATAATCGTACATGATTTCTGCAAATGATTTTAATACTAATGAGTACAGGATAACCCTATTTCTACAAAGTCACTAGGGTGGATATATTTGGAATATTTCCCAAAACTGATTTTTAAAAGAAACATAAATAGTGAAACGGAGAATTCAATATACAATAATTTCACAAGAAACACAAGGGAAATGTGTTACTCAATTTAAAGTCAATTTTTTCATTTGTGTATCTCTTTCTCATCAAATCAGTATGATATTTCAAGGTGTTTCGAAATATAAACATCTTGCCAGCCATAAAGGGAGTCGACTTCTTGAAGCCATCTTTTCCCAAATATTGTTTTCATATTAGACCAATTTAGAATTTAAAGGCTTACTTGTTCATATCCAGTGCAACAGTGAGTATGTCATGTCGAATCTGTCCTTTAAATGAAGAAACAAACAGGCTAAACCATCTTTCAACATCTAATCTATATAACATTGATGAAGGGGCAAGTCTTGGACCTGAAATATGTGAAATATACACTATTATCAAAGAAATGGTCACTACTATCATAGCCTGGGCATTATAAATAAAAATCAAATATTGCCAGTAATGCATTGCTAAATCACTTATCTCTTTTCTTATAGTTTTCTCAAGTTAAGGGCATAGGATACAGTAACAGGGGAGATAATGATGTTGCTATCGTAAATTGTTATTTTTGAGACGTCAAACTGTGACTTATCGGGAAAAGATGAAGTTCTTAACTGATTTTTATCATTCAAACTGATTTAATTTGAAAACGAGTTTGTGGACCCATTTTTTTTTAAATGACATTTGATTTGATTTGATTAGGTATTAAGATTATGTGCACCAATTTTCATGAAAAAGTCAATAATGCAAATTTTTTAATTTAATATATATACAGCAAAAAATTATGTTTTTTTCAACATGCATAAACATTTGATAAATCTGAATTATTTGTAAAAATAAAATGTACAAATTTAGAGAACATTTAAGACCTGTTAGTGACCTTCTGCTGTTGTTTTTTTCTATGGTTGGGTTGTTGTCTCTTTGGCACATTCCCCATTTCCATTCTCAATTTTATTTATATAAAACAGAAATTACAAATAATTTAACAAAAAAACAGCTTGTGTTTAATTTAAAAGTTATGTATTTCTGTCGAAAGGAAAAACATGTCGACAAATCTGAATTTTTAGGAAATATCTGAAATTTCAACCTCCATTTACTCAAAAAATAGCACATGATGGTATATTTTTTATTACATATTTGATTTAATCAGTAAATAAAAATTAAAAATAGCCTGTATGCAAATTTTCATAAAAATTTCATTATGGCATGTATGGGATCAAAACTGTATTGTATGCCCTTAATGCCTACCAAATGACAGGAATGAAGAATGATAGCATAGAGGCTCTCATCTAACAAGATAAACAAGGGGGGAATAATTATCTTCCTCAATTATATGTATGATACAAAGCCTGATACCAAAGTTCAAGAAGCTTTGATTCATGATCATGTAGATTCTGTGAATGTGACAAAAATTACATTCAAGACCGCACTTTGACCTATAATGGTTTTACTCTTACAAATTTTCACTTGGATGCATTGGCACTCATTTTGATATCTATGGTCATTATGTGCAAGAACATACAAATATTCAGTTAATAAAAAGTTGATGAGCAATGGATGGTATACAAATTTTAATATATGGTATGTTCAAATGAAGATTGGTTCAAAATTTGAGGAATACTGATTTGTTGTTCTTCCAAAAAAATGAGATGCAAATTAAATAGTAGGCAGGATTATTAACACTATCTGACAAAAGATTGACAAGTTTTCACAATCCTCAGCTTTGCAATTTTCAAAAAAATAGTAAGCTCAATTGCCAATATCCCAAATAACATGCAATAAGTTTCTATCTTAAAACATACCTTCAAATAAGGCCTGAGCTATCTGTATAAAACATACCTTCAAATAAGGCCTGAGCTATCTGTATTAAACATACCTTCAAATAAAGCCTGGGCTATCTGTATAAAACATACCTTCAAATAAGGCCTGGGCTATCTGTATAAAACATACCTTCAAATAAGGCCTGGGCTATCTGTATAAGAATCCGTCCGGCCATGTCTACATCTTTAAGTCGTAATAGGGAGATTGCTGTCTTCAAGTTTTTTTCTTTTAGTGTGAGATTGTCTGAGGCCATAAATTGGACTTGATCTGACAAACTGTTATTCTGCAACTTACTGTAAATACATTGCATACATATAAGTAAAAGCTCTTCGGAGCCTGTATCGTTCAAGAACACCTGTCAATTTGCATAAAATTGATAAAATGCAATGAGGATATTTCAAATAGTTCCTACAAAAAAAATGCCTAAAATTGGAAAATCCTCCTTCAAGGATAACAACTCCTAAAATAGTTAACTGATCATTTTAGTCATGTTAACCAAGTTGTTGTTTGTGCCCAGCTGATAATTTGACCTTTTTAGTTTCTTTGCATTTACTGTTTTACAATGAAACACACAACTTTTTCATTTAAGGGCAATAACTCCTATACAGAATCAACTGACAATTTGGAGTGCCTTATATTAATAGTAGATTTTTTCCTACAGGTCAATTTTGCCATACAGTTTCTCTTAATTTATTAAAGTTTCTCCATAAAATCAGAAGTGGTTACAATGTCTTTGAAGGACCAATACTCCTATAAGGAGTTAAGAAACATTTTTCAATATGTTGATTTGTTGATCTTGTCCTGTTGATAGATAAGAAGGATAAAGGCAATTAATAACCTGGTATGACACGATGTGACACTGTGTTGGGAGAAATGTCCCTAAATCCAAATTTCAAAAGGTAGTGGTTTAAGCAATATTCAAAGGGAACTTTTCCAATTTTCTACATGCATTTAGGGAAAAATATCCAAGTTTCTTGGTATGGCACCGTGAATAATTGCAGTGTATTGAGTTTTGAAACATGATATTTTAATTGCACTGTTTCTACAGAAACCAATTAATATTTTACATACCTTTCAAAGTCATCAGTATAAAGTAAATCATGATCTAAGTTCTTTCTTATTTTTTTTAGCAGTAATTGATCAGTATTTTGCTCATCTTCCCCTATTCCAAGAGTCGGGTCAGGATATCCTTGAATACGGCTAATTAGAGATCTAGGATTCTTAATTTTATCTGCAAGATAAAAATAAAAGCTAGCATCAATCATCTTATTCACATAATTTTTTGATTTTCATATACATATAATACACTAAAATGTTCTAAACATTCTTAAGTTTCAAAACTTGTGTCTAATCCTATTGTCAATGTTTTTAGACAATAAAATATGTTTAAACTAAACACTAAAATGTGATTTTAATTTTTACGATATTCAGAAAATCCTGTTTGATTTTTATAAAAAAATTCCAAAATGTGAGTCTAACTTATTGCGATTATAATAACCCTGTTCCATTTTTCACAATTATTCCTAAAATTTAGAGTTCATCAAAATCTATTTTTCTACAAATTTTCTTTTGTAGAAAGAAGTAAATATATATAACACGTATTATATTTATTTTAAGCTTACCAATATGCTCAAATATCTGGCACAATATATCCCCTGGACTTTGGTTTATGGCATATTGTAACAGTTTTTGCAGCTGTTCTCTTGTTAGTGTCAGAAGTGTATCTGTCAGAGGGGCATGTACAGGTACCTAAAAATATCATCACAATTGTCAAACAATCTAGTGCAATTCTTATATGATTTGCATATTAGGGAATACGTTGATATGATTGGTCGAGAGGACTTCTGGTAGTTGATCTTGACATTGGTTATTTTTGACAATGTTGACAGAACTTCTTTCCGTAACCAATGAAAACAAGATGGCAGTGATTATAACACCAACGTTATAAAAATTTCTTTTCACTGCACGTTAATCGTTAAATAAAATAATACACAAAAACATTGTTTGAATGATATTAATGGTTTTTGCAGTTTTCTTTTTATCGTATAGCAAATTTCATTGAGTACATATTTTTGCGTTAACCAACAAATATATTCATGCGCCAGGCCTATTCAATGACATAAATATACAATTTACATGTGATAGAGGTAACCAGTGTGGAAACATATATTCCCTATCTACAAATTTAAAGAATTATAAGGATTAAACCCCTTTTTAAAGGAATTCATTGGTGTTTAAAGTGGACAAAGATACTCACAAACATATCATTTGTTTGTGAGTGAATTGGTCCAGTTTATACACCAATAAATTCCTTTAAAAAGGCGTTTAATCCTTTAACACTAAAAGCTATATCAAACATGTACCAAGTAATCATAATGTAAAAGAAATTATTAAACCCAGTGTTCTCCCCGGGCATTAAAGCACTGTGTTACCCTGAAGCTATATTTTCTACCATGGTTATATCTTGGATGATTTTATAATAGGATGTAATGGGGCCATGGTGCTAGTAAGTTTTGAAAACCAGTATCATGTTAATTTCCATGGTGCTCTTTGAAAATTCTGGGGAGAAAACTTGAACGTCAACCAATTCATTTACAGTTAAGTCCTTTGAACAGATTTAGTTCTTAAAATTTATTGTGTATCGCTTTCCATTTATAATTTATCTAATCAGCAAAAAAAATTTCATTAAACTCTAGATGCAAATATCTATGGGGTTGAGTAACCAAAGTATACCAATTGTTTCCTTCTGTCTGTTATGATAATCATGGAGCACATGAAACATTCAAAGTGATTATAGATTGATGTATATTTTTGTCTTTTTTCCCCGTGCATTCCTATTTGATATTATTAAACTTTGTCATAACATTTGTTACATGATTTGTTTCGTTGAAATTTGTCTGCAAGCATTCATTTATAACACTTTCATTCTTCCACCTGTTTACCTTTTCTTTTATCAGGATTTTTTTACTTGTGCTAGTGTTTGTGGTTGCAAAATTTTTAATGAAAGGTCATGGTTTAAGTCGCTGCATATTGAAAAGCTGTCAGTGAGAAAGAGTAAAATAAGAGGAACTTGAGAAATTGTTTGTCAAAATAAATGGGGAATATGTCCATCTGACACACATGATGCCCCTATTTGCACATAATGTTATAAAGGTAAATAAAGGAAGGTGATATAACAAAAATTCATACTGGATCTGAATTTTGTGGTAATAAGCATTCTTTATAAATTTCATGCCATATTTTTTGGTTGTGGCAAACTTAAGTAAAAGAACGGAAACAGAAAATCCAGCACTTTTTATATTTGTAAAAGGACATAACTCTAGAAAGGTAAAAGAGACGCCACCTACATTAAAATTTGATCTATGTTTTGTTGTCATAAGCATTATGTATAAGTTTCATAACATTTGGTTGAGGCAAACTAGAATGAGAGAAAGAAAACCAATTTTGGAACGTACCGACAAACTGATGTACAGATAAATAGATAAGGGTAAAACCTAATGCCCCCTCTGCTACCGCAGGGGCATTAAAAGTCTAAGTACAGATAGCTTCATAGTAAAACTTTCCCATTCAAAAATATAAAACATCTTCAACATGTTTGTAAAATTTGAGTTGAGGTATCACATAACTTTAAGGAACTTATTATATCAATTCAAAACAAACTTGTTAATTCTCTGTCTCACACATTTACAACATACTTAACCTAGAGGTTCTAAAAACTTCCAGCCAAAACATTGCATATCAGTGAAATTTACGCCAAGTGAGCTGAAATAATCAAATTTAAATATACTCACTTTACCAGGACTTCTAATTCTTTTGAGGATGACTGCCACAACATGTGAACACCAAATCATATCCTTGCAGATTGAACACTTGGTAGATGTTATTCGATACCTTTCAAATGTCAAGACCACTTTTGCAATGGCGTGATGTTGATCATAGCTACTTTTCACAGAGGCACCGATCATGAAACCTTCAATCAGATTAATAATATTTCTTCACTTTTTTTCATTGAATTCAATTTGATACTTCTGACTTACATTTGACTTACATTGTACAATCACCTAATCAAAAGATATATCAAATCTACACAATCAAAATACCCTAAAACAAGATTTCATAATTTTTAATTTGATTATTCTCAGGATTTTTTTCTCTGAAATTAACCCCTTATTGATATTTTCAAAATTCAATATATATATACACCATAAGGCCAAATAAAAATATATGTGTGGTTCCAGTCCGACCGACCCTAGTTAAAACCCCCCGACCCTAGAACTTTTTTTTTCATTTCTGAAAAATAAATTTCCAAACGATCAAATTTGAGGATTGTGAATTAAAATAATTAAATTCATAGATTTCTGTAATCTGAATTTCCATCACAAGTATCTGTTATGGCTAAAATGCAACTTCATAACAGAATGCAACAAAATTAACTAAAAACGTATCATGACTGTTTATTTTACAACCAAACACATGTAAAAATGGTGGACTTCCGGTTGGGGCGTGTATAATACCGGAAACAATTTCGGTAAACACACGATTTTTTTCCGGATTTTGACATTCAAAAATAAAATTAAAAAAAAAAAAAAAAAAAAAATGCCGACCTACCGACCCTATTTTTTAAAAGTATGTAACTGGAACCACACATATATTTTTATTTGGCCTAACAGACAGTTGTATCGAAATAAAGTGTGAAATTTCTTGTTTTAATCATATTGAACTTTATACCTACATATCCAATTTATTTATTTTCTTTCTTTTAATTTGGTTGTTTTGAAGTTATTTCCCTTTCTTATTAACTACAGAGGGAGATTAAAAAGCTACATATTTCATAAAATAAATGTAAACAAGTTATGTTTTACCATGGATGCATTTAGCTTATCTTAATGCATCAATGTTCCTTGGCATTGGGGTCCTTGTGTACATTTTTAATCTGCTAACAAATGACTTGAAAATTCAGTAAAAGTATGGTTAAAATAAGATAACGGGATCTACAATTTTATAAAGGAGTAGGTCCAGTAAGGGCCGATTTTGGCCTCAAATTTCAGGTTCATCTGACGAATTTTGGAAACTTTTTAAACACTTAAGTGTCTATTTCAGTTAATGTGAAAGATTTTAACTGATTTTCTCAATAAAAACGCTCCGATTGAAGCTTAAATATGAAAAATCTATCAAATTATGCCATATGCCAAAAAATGTCATTTCAGATGTTTTATGTTAATCAAAGAGCAGAATGCTCTGAGGGATACGATTGCCATAGTTTTCATTGACCAAGTATAGCCGTTCTGCCAACTTTTCATTAAGCAAATAAGATTTGGCCAAAATTGAAAAGATCAAAGAGGGGGGGGGGGGAAATAGATCCAAGGATACTGCCGAAAAAAAGCATGAACATGCGTGAGTCTCACGCATTTTTGGCAGCCCTGGTACAGCTGGATAGTATTATTTTCAAAACTAATTTAACTGCACATGCAAAATGTAACAATCTGAATAGTCACTCAACTTTAAAAATAGCCAATCCCGAATACAAATGTATGAGCAATGTACTTATTGTGTTTTATTTTTGTACTATCAATTCCAAGTTTACTTTCCACAGCAGTAACTGAGAGTGAGAGAAGGTATTTCACTTCATATCTTATCACCGTTAATTCTAGGAGGAACCCCATTTCTAACTCTTTAAATATGAATTTCCTTTGGGTTCGTGGGAATGACTCCTTTCCGTACACACTCCTCTGTTTAAATTGAGATTGTTCTTAATCTAATACGATGTTTATCGACATCAGTGTTCTAGGATTCCCATTACCCGTTACCCGGGGTAAGTGGATTAGGACAACGGGTAAGTCATTTTTTAGCCTTTGTCACCCGGTGGTAAGTCAATTTTCAAGTTCGGGGAAGCCGAAAAACTCTTGAAATTTCCCGGTCCTCTTCAATTTTCCCATATCTGCTTTTTATTTTTATTAAATCACGAGAAAAAACTTTGATAAAAGATCGAAGATTTTGTCGATGTCTATCGGCGCTTTTATTCAAGCACTCGTTTACTAGGTGTAATCAAGCGCAAAAGAGACCACATTCTTCACCTATCATTCTAAAAGTTGGTCACGGTGTCGGTAAAATCGGAAAATCCGGATTGATAACTGGTGCTTAAATCGGGACATAAACGATTTTTTTTCTTGTCATCGGAGGAAAATAAACTTACAGTTGCATTTATTATAGCTCTTAATAAATGACATAGTAATAACTATAACATATTTGTCAAATTTAGTAAGAAATCGGTTTTTTTTAAATTTTGTACAAAATTCAATCGTATCCGAATCCAGCTTTGTTCAGTAAATTACAATATTCAAAGTTATTATGGCGGAAAATTCAAACTGAATCTGTAGATCATGAGTTTGCATAAGTTTGGATTTACTTCAAAAAGGCTAAACGATATAAATCAAGCATCACCCCCACCAAAAAAGCCCAAACTTGACAAAAAGCAGAGAGACAAACTGTATGATGTTGAAAAAAGGACCAGGGGGTATGCTTTGCGCCGTCCGCATTGGTTGGCGGATTTAACTTTTAGATGTGGGTAAGTAATTTTTTTATTGATCTTACCCGTGGTAAGTCAAGGTGCCAAAAAAATCCTAGAACACTGGACATCTAACAAGTTGTATTGTATTTCGACTTTCGATTTTGATGGAAAATACTTCTGGAAGGGAGACAACTCGAAACGATAATATGGAAGACTCCATTTCGGCTGAAGGGGTGTTATGGGTAAACACTACATTTATTTTAATTTAAATAATGCCTATGATTTAAAATTATGCAACAACAATAACCCTCAATAGCAGACAGACATAGAAAGAATCCCATGAGTTTCAAATTAATCAATGAAGCGGGGAATCCAGAGCAACCAGTCAATCTGATACCCCTTGAAATCAAGAAAACTATATGCATGCGCATTAATATATAAACAAACCCATAAAGGTAAAATATGGAAAAACTCCACTTCAGCTCTTATATGACAGAAATAGAATTATCGGAATCCAGAGAACTCTCGCATTTATCAAAACTTGGGAATTCCATCTGACGTGTACTAAATTTATAAAAACACTAAATATAAATACTGCTTAATTCTGATTTTCCGTGTTGTTAAAAAACACGCATATAGGTCAAGGGAAATATCAAACATGAAGATTATGAGAAGAACATTACAGGAAAGTTGTTTATGTTCAATCCTTTTGCTTGTTTTTACCTTTTAAAGCAAGACAATCATAAGAATCTGAGATGTTGCTGAATGTTTAGAATAAAACAGTTGACATGAGGGAATGCAGCCCTGAGTCAACGGTAAAAGTCTACAGATTGCTTGAATGCAATCGTATCCCAAAAATGAAAGTGGACACATCTCTGTTCATCCTCAACCTTTATATATGTTATGTATTATCATCATATAAAACTTACATTTCAATATTAAGAATGAACACAAATGCGGCCACTATCATTTAAGACGGAAACTGTCTAAAATTTAACTAAAATGCTAAAATTGTGAAGATTTCAGTAATTTATCATGATTTCATGATGCTAGTACCTGATATATGTTCATGGTATTGTCAAAAACAGCCCATATTTATGTACATTTGTGTAGCAGAAACATTCTACTTTCCAATAAATAACTAAAAAATTCCATTTTAACAATTTTGTAAAACTTCTATATTTTGGGGCCAAAGAGGTCTTCCTTTTAAGACAACACTGCAAACATGGCCAAAAGATTGCATCAGCATTAGAACCCCAAACTGAGAGAGCTTAAAACATCATAAGATATAAATACCAGTATTTCTACAATACTTACCTACTTGTCTGATGTTTTGTACATGTCCTTTCTGATAAAAGGATTCCCCCTTGTGCCATTCTGAACTTATACTGGTTGAAGTGTTTCCGTTACTGACTAGATCTGTTAGTAACTTGACATGTTCCTCATCTTTGGGAAATGCTTCACTGGCTATCTTTAAATAAGATAATTAACAATCATTGAAACTATAGTAGACATTTAATTCAATTATTTAAGAACACATATATAAGTTTTTTCCTAATGAACCTTGCAGACCCTTGTTGATATGTTTTTATTCTCAATGCTTTTGTTGTACATCAATGTTTTCAAACATGGTAATAGTGTGCAGCTGGATTTATTTTTGTATGTATTTCCTTCTTTTGGATTTTCAGCTGTTTGTTCTTTTAATAACATTTCTTTTTTATATTTACTTCGAGTGTATCCCAAACCCTGTCCGACCCACACAATGTATTGCCCCAAGTGCCTGTAATTTAAACTGTTTACCTCTTGCTTTAAAACACTTTATTAGGAAATTTCTTGAAGTTATATTCAAGAGTCGAAGTTGTTGTATGATGATAAGTTAGTAACAAAAAACTCTATAATGACCACATAAAATACTTTTAATAAAATTCAAATTTCACTTGTAGATAAAATTAACATTTCATTAACCATGTTATAATTACATTTTGATTGAATGAGTCTCATTTTTAGAAACTATTAATTTGTGATACAATGTACCTATGAGAATGATACATACTGCACGTTAAAATACCATGGCCTTACCCCTATGCTCCAAATACTCATGTGGCCCAGAACAAATATAAATCATTGCTTGAGTCTTACCTTATATAAATTTATCTAGAAAATAACTATAAATAGCCAGAGGTTGTCTTGAAAATCTTACAGTTACAGTATGAAAACTATAGATTTTATTACATTTGAAATAAATAACAGAATAAACTAGAAAATGTCCTTTATATTTACCAGCTTAAGTGTCTGTTCATCAAAGGGTGGGTTGACAGTTTCTAATGAGGCACATCCAACATACTGCCCCACTTTATGTATTGCCAAACTGTATAAGGACGATACCATTATTCTTGAGATACATGTACCACCAAATGAGTCGTGTATGTATCCATTAAGTTTAAATATCTGAACACCAAATTTAAAGTACTATATTGTGGCAACTGGAACCAACAACTGTCAATTTCTTATATTACATTTTCCCCTGAAACAAAGCAAACATGAAGACATTAAAACACCAAGTGATATATTAAAGATTGCTGTAGAATAAAAATTTCTTTCATTAAAATTGCATTGGTTTATTAACATGTTAATTTTTAAAACCAAATTATTTGCTCTTATATTAACTTGAAGACAGTTTATATTTAGCAACAGCAATCTGAATTTTGGACAGAAGAACTAGTACTATATTTTTTATTCATTTAACATTCCACCTTCTTTAAATTTCCTTAAAACAAAATAACAAAATAAGGAAGTCATGTTTGTATTTAGTACACATCTCAAAGATCAATTAATGCTGTGATTGCAATTGAGGTTTGGCAATTACAGGATAAAATTGATGATTCTTCAATTTTTTTCTTAGGAAAAATCAACAGGACCAAATATATATTTTTCCATTTGGAACTTATAAATGTACAATTTATACACCTTATTGCTATTTGTCTGTCATAACTCAACTGGACATCACAAAGGTTCCTGTAAAGTTTTGACACCATACTGCCATATTACTACAAAATATCTGACAATACAATGGAAAAGTGATTGTTGACATTGTTTATCAACACTGGGAACAGTATATCTAACAAAATATATATGTTCCTGATCAACACAAGTAATTTAGTTATCATATCATAAATTTGTTATGAATAAATAAGCATTTAAATCTTTTTATAATTCTACTCAGACGGGTATCAGGTCCGTTCGCGCCCAATACACTTTCGCACCCTACATGTTCGCACCTCGCACGTTCGCACCTAAGGTCCGTTCGCACTCTACATGTTTGCGTCCAATTTTAATTCAAATTCCAGTTGAATAATTGGAAAATCATGATTTTTGTTTTAAATTGCTTTAATGTAAATATGTATTTATAGTATGAGTAAAACATTGAAGATTTTAAATGAATAACACAAAAGATAATTGTTTTTAACAGCTTGGTCCCTTTGATCTGAAACAATGAAACAACAAAATATAGCAATACCCTATTATAACCAAAACATGATAAAATTTATTCAACACACAAAAAAAAAAACGTAGTCAGAATCTCACTTTATTTTGAAACAAGTCAATGCAACAAAGTTATAGGAATACACTCACCAAAACATGATTAATTAACAGTTATTCAACACAAAATAAAACGTTGACAGAATCCCACTTTATTTAGAAAGGATTATTATTTTTTTTAACAATACATATCCAAAACATGATGAAGATTCATTCAACACCAAAAAAAATGCGTTTTCACTTTATCAGTTTGAGACTATGACAACAAACAAAGTTATTAAACACAAAACCAATTAAAATTGGGTGCGAACATGTAGGGTGCGAACAGACTTTGGGTGCGAACATGTAGGGTGCGAAAGTGAAAGGGGGCAAACATGAGCGGGTGCAAACGTGAATGGGCGCGAACGGACCCAAATTCACTCAGACCTAGGCAAACCTTGTTGCTTATCTTATTTGCACTCACAAAAAAGAAAGCAAACTTCAGTACAGAAATTGATTTTGAAATCTTAAAAATTCCTGCAAAAAGACTGTCATTGTGGATTTTGTGGATCAATGGGGATCGACATCATCTAGGTGACATGTCGGGATCATTTAATTTTTTCCATCATGGATTTCCTCTTTCTTCGTTTAATATCCATCATGGAATCAAGGAAAACATGTTTTCCTTTATAGCTGCAGCGTAAATAAATAAAGTTATAGGCTATAGGGCTATAGTATATTTGGGGAAAGTCGTTGCATTTCAATCAATGTTACGCCAATAAGTTTTAAATCCTAGCCCGATTTAGAGGATTTTCCAGCCACCACCACCTTTTTTGTAGGAAAAATTTGGTTGATTATGTAGGGAATTACTGAGGAAAAACAACTCACAAGAGACGGACCTAACTAAGAGTAAGATAATAAAAATACGAGTGAACCAACACCTGAAGTGGTGATCGTGCAGTAGGGTAAAAACGAGTGGATACCGCCAGGTATTCACAGTCATCTTGATAATAAAAGAATGTGTCGACAATAAAAACAACAACACTCATGTTTTTACCACATAGTATCTGTTTATTGGGTCTACATGTTTCGCCTAGTAGAAAGGCATCATCAGGACAATTATACAAAGAAATATGACAGTGAAGTACGAATCTTGCGGTTTAGCGGTTTAACCGGAAGTGTAAGTTACATAATAGTAGTTATGGTCACGTTATATAAATTTATAGAAAGTGAAAGTAAATTAAAATAGAAAATATATAAATAGAAATGTTAGTGTTTTCTTGCATGGTAACAGCATCTCGTGTGGTTGACACCTATCCCGTTCTGTGTAGTTAATCTCATGGGAGGTCTTTGGTGGTATTGGACGTTATTGTTATCCAATAATCATGTCAGTGAATTCCAAATTGGACAATATCTCACTGTTCATTCCGTACAATCAACTGGCTTCGCTCTGGGACCCTCGAGTTACTGCTTCCAATTGTGTCGGTAATGGTGTGAAGTGTATGATCGTTGCACATTTTGGAAATTAAAATAGCGGTAGGTCCGTAAATATTCAATTATAATTTATGTTAATGATTAAAGCTTTTGATGTGGTTTGATGTTGAATCTGTAAGAGTAAGATAGTCAGGCCCTTTTCTTTCCTCTCCTTTTTAAGGTTCATCATAAGGCACCAACCATTTGATTTTCTGGGGGGGGCTATGGTTTTTTTTGGAAAAAAAAGTTTGTTTCCAGGTTTTGGTGAAAAAAATAATTTGTTTTGGACCCTGAGTAAAAAAAATTGTTTGTTTCACCCTCAGCTGCCACTATATGTAATGCTAAAATTGAAAGAAAAAAATTGTCTTCGGTTTGTCGCTAAAAAAATAGATTGTTCTTCGCCGAAGGCGAAAAAAAAAGTTTGCACAGAAAAAAAAACCATAGCCCCCCCCAGAAAATCAAATGGTTGCTGCCTAAGGAATTGAAAAATATGGCCGTGTTTACACCTCTAAAATTACTATGAGTGCAGACAAACTGGTACATCCAGGAAAGTTTTAAGGCATGGCAGGAACTAGATATATAAAGGTTATATGAAGTCTACGTTTCAGAAAATTAAAAACTTACCTGGATTTTGATGTTCATATTTTTTCCAGTCTGCAGAAGATAGCAAAATAAACAAACACCCGAGTTTCATTTGATACGGTCCACTCAGTTACACAGTTTAAACCTGTTAAATAACCTATTGTTTACAGGTGTCTATTGTCCATCTATTGTCCATTTAAATCAATACTACTCACAACATTGATTATATGAGGGGAGCTTCTCAATCGTTTTCACTACTTAGTTATTTTTTGCACTTTCTGCAGGAACGAAAAAAAATGGATAGCAAAATCTAGAAAAGTTTATAATTTTCTGAAACATAAAACGCATTTAAAATTTATATATCTAGTTCCTGCCATCCCTTAAAACTGTTGCAGGTGTATAGGTTAGTCTGTACTCAGAGTAAAATTTGGGGTGTAAATACGGCCATTTTAGCCAAAAGGTTATGATGAACCTTAAAAGAAAATTTCTGGATCCATCATTCATGACAATAAACCTTAAGTTTTTAAGAAGGGAGTTAAAAAATTGGCCACTCTACCTCGAAAAATTAACTAAATTTAATAGGAATTACCAATAACCAAGCACACCGTCTGACCAATAATTTTGGCGGGAAATTTCTCAATCCTTTCGATTCTTATTTCATCGATTTATTCGTCATCGAAGCGTTAAGAAATTCTTTTTCAGGTGTCTTATTGAAAGGAAATGAATTTGCTTAAATGTGAAGTGGCAAAAATAAAAGATAAAAGCAATATACATGTCATAACTTCGAGCTCATTTTTTCTCCTCCGGTTGATGCGGCTGGACAAATACTAATAGTTGATACAATCCGGAAACGTTCTATGTCCTTCTTCTTCTTTATTCTTTCCTCCACTATCTGGAGTACCACTACTTTTGTAGTGTAGCACGGATTAGCAACTGATTTACTGTAAGCAACTGTGTGCATGTGCAGGAATATTATACAGTGTATATGATCGGTGCATATAATACCAGTATTATTTCGCCTAAATATATTGTTCTAGATACTGGTGTAATGGATGTCAACACAGCCTGGCGTACCCACCACCAATTTACAACGCAACGGCAGTTGGTCTTATCCAAATTGAGCTGAGGCTGCGATCCCAGCTAGGAGCTCAATTCAAACATAAACTTTAAAATAACTTAATGTCAAATCACTTTTGTAAACGTGCAGGAAACTGTTCCATCACCATACTATATACATTTGAACTCCATATAAATCACATACGTTATATCAATTATACACTAATCGATGTCTATTACTTTAAAAGTTCATGCACTGTGGCATATATATACTAAAATCTAAAATTACTTCATGTACCACCAAATTATCAATGTTACTGTGGCAATTTGTTACTCAGCATATAACTCAGCTTTGTATTGTTCATTCTGAATTAAACCAATATGCCATCTTTGTCCTGAATATTCCTCCATTTACTAGGAACACCACATAGTCTATAATGCCTTCTAAAGCGTGGATCTCGCCACACTTTACTGAAGATGCTAAATATATATCGTTATCAGAGAATTAGCGTGGATCTCGCAACACTTTAATGAAACTATAATACTACAACTCAGCCCAATAAAGTCCTATGAAGCAGTAAGCGTGGGTACGTGGCCACACTACACTGTATACAGATAAAGGTTAACTATCCTAAATAAAACCAGCAAACATGCAGAAGAACGATTTATGCTGATCATATATATATATACATGTAAATAAACTGTAAATATCGAGGAAGTCTTTTAAATTTTAAATTTAATGACGTTGAACTAGCTCATATTTTTATGCCGATACATGTGTATATACAAAACATTTTAAATATTCCTTTTAATGATGATAGATATCTACCTGTGTGACTTTTATATTTTAAAGATTAAGATATATGTACTTTTGAACTGGTGGTGGAATACTCATTGATTGAGGTGCTCCTTTATTGGAGGAAGTTATGCAATACAAGTTACAAGTTACTAAGACTTTGAATTTTTTAAGTTTTCCAGTCTTCCATCTGAATAAATAATCCATAACTGGCCCTTCGTGGCCTTTTATATCAACAACAAGTTTTAAATATAAAGTTACAAAAAGAAACAATTCGTAATGACTTTCCTCGGACCTGAGCCTCGGACTTCGGTATCGTTATGGCCTTTGAGAACAGGTTAATTCAAAGAACAGCTAGGCCAGACCTGAGACTACTATAAGTATAGTAGTCTCAGGCCAGACATATTATGTGTCTCTGAACAGGCTTTAATAGTGATTAAAATATTCAAAATAAAATTGAGAATGGAAATGGGGAATGTGTAAAAGAGAAAAAAAAACGACCAAAGAGCAGACAACAGCCGAAGGCCGCCATCAATGGGTCTTCACTGTATTTATATGATAAAAAAAATAAAATATGTAGACTATATTAAAATGATAATGGAAAGGACATCACACGTGAGCTGCTCTCTAAAAGGGTCGACTGTCTGTGAATGGATAGAAGATTCCATTGCGCTATTTTGTATTGGAAAAAGTAAGTAGGCTAAGTAGGTAAAAAAAATACAACATAGTTCAGTTTCTTGTATCGGTTCCTCCATTAATTTTGGAGCCGTGACTACGGGTATATATAGCCCTGATGAGCTTACATGACCGTGGTCACCGAATATAAAAGCATATGCAATAACAAATAAACAAGACATGCAGCATTCAAATAAATAGTAACAAAACACATGGCACCACATTTAACTCCACCGGCATATAAATATAGCTTGCTATTAAAAACATATATATAAAGTACTGATACAGGATTATTATTTTTTTTAAATGCAGCTAAAAACTTTCAGTAAATAAATTAAAACGTAAAAACAAAATTTCAATTGCAATGCAAGCTGTTTTAAAATACAGCATAAAAAAGCATTAATTAGATAATGTATCAAAAATTACATGCCCGAGACAGAGCAGAAACAGTTTCACGATTCCACGGCAGGACTGAACAAGACTTCTAAAATATGTGAAGCTGGTAATGTTCGGTCCTGAAATGGTCCGATAAACTGGCTATTCAGTAAAGAAGCAGCATAAAAGCTAAAATGTTTCTTTCCATATGAGGTAGTTCTTATCTGTGATATTTCCCAAATGTTACAGTATCTAAAAGGATATTTAGTGTGTTTAATGTTTTAAAAAAAATCTGTACAAAAATAGCAAGCCAAAGACCGGCAAAAATAAAACGATTGCTTAAAATCGAAGTATGGAAAATCATAAGTTTATTAAATATGGTTAGATAGGATCCAATTCTCTTGAGAATATTCAGCTTTTGTGATGCCTTTCTACACAAAATAAGTATATGTGCCGCATAAAATATAGTTGGTATCATTATCAATTTCAGGTAACTTGACGGTCCTTCACATGATAAAATATTTTTGCTGAATTTGGAAACAGATTTTTTGCAAACGGTTTCTTTTCCCTACAGCAATAACCTGAAATTTATCAGGATTTGCCTGCATCATATTTTCTTTGAACCAATCAATCAGCACTTGAGACTTAGTTTTATAATATATATGTTGTGTACAAGTTATCATTTTGTACAAATTATAATTTGTACAAAAATATTGTACAAATTATAATTTGTATTTTGACTTTGTACAAAAAGTGCTTGTACAAATTACAATTTGTACAAACATGGACAAAAATTCACTTATAACTTGTACAATTATTTATCATATGGATTTTGGTGAAAAAAGCATCGATACACATTATTAAAATGCTATTAAATGACCACACAGTACACCTAAGTTACAAAATCAAACATTAGTTCTTTATCATTCGTTTGAGCAGTTGATCTAGTGATTTATGGAATCAGGTATTACAAACCATCTTTTGACTCTCAAATCGATGACGACCTGTTTTACTGGCATTTTAACTGCTTTGTGTGACATAGCTTACGTTGAAGCTCAAGAACCGTTGCTGTGAATAAACATGTGTATTTCACTGCTTCAGTTGGACTTTTAGACAAATAAATATCCAAGAAAGAAAGCGAGATTAAACACCCCATTTGGTTAAGGAATATGACTATGCTAAAGTCAGGAATATGTCAGTTGTTTTTCTGCCGTTTTTTATCAATTTTTTTTTTCAACAAGGATCTTTGTTTTATAAATATCAAACTTAACGGAAATCAGTTGAGACAATCTAAGCTTGAAAAAAAACAACATTAAACGTATGCAGAACAGACAGACAGACTTTTATTTTATAGTTGGTGTAGTATTATAAAATCATCAGACCCAATGGCATTGAACCATCAATCTTTTCACAAACAAAAGTGAAGCTGAATAAGTCATATAAATCCAATCTTTTGATGTACCAATTACAAATATAAACTATAAAATTGAGAATGGAAATGGGGAATGTGTCAAAGAGACAACAACCCGACCAATAAAAAACAACAGCAGAGGGTCACCATATAACTTGTTTAAAGAAAGATTTGATTGTTTTCATGGACTTTTTGAAATAACGAATAAGTGGCAACATATCTTTTGTGATCCTTTTCACGATCATCAAAATGCTATACACGATCTTTCACGATACAAAATATCAAATTTTACAACTATAATCGTTTTTGCAAACTTTCTAAATAAAACAAAAATCCTCAAAATAACGATAAGAACTAATCAAGCAGTACTATTGAATGATCTCTTTTTTTTTAAGAAAAAGTAGTTTATGTATTAAAAATTTGTATAAAAATCCTATTTGTTTACTTTTTTTCTCTCAAAAATTTCGAAGATCAATCTGCCTTTTGTAGTTGTGAAAAAACGGTGTATTTTGTTAATTAAGTTTAGTGTGTGGTCAGTTAATTACAATTCTATCATGTGAATCAATGCATTT
Organism: Mytilus edulis; assembly: GCA_019925275.1. Taxonomy (NCBI): domain Eukaryota; kingdom Metazoa; phylum Mollusca; class Bivalvia; order Mytilida; family Mytilidae; genus Mytilus; species Mytilus edulis. The sequence continues at coordinate 99,916,007 of CM034355.1, read as the reverse complement.
TTCACCAAAATTCATATTTAAAACTGTTGTACAAGTTATAAGTGAATTTTGGTCAAATTTTGTACAAATTATAATTTGTACAGGCACGTTTTGTACAAATTATAATTTGTACAAAGTCAAAATACAAATTATAATTTGTACAATATTTTTGTACAAATTATAATTTGTACAAAATGATAACTTGTACACAACATATATATATATATGACATTGTCAAAATCAAGACTGCTAAACTGAGACAGAGTACTGTCGTCAGCAGAATTGTATAAGGTACTAGGTTTAACAAAGATATTATTTATAAGGACTTTGGAAAAAAAGGACGCCAATATAAAGCCATGTGTACCACCTTTCAGATGGCAGCCCAGCTACCCAGAAACCTGTTGACTTTAATGTGTTGTCTTCTGTCAGAAATATATGAAATTTTAACAAAGATACAGTATGTGGGGAAACACCATCTGTTAATAATCTATCTAATAAAATATTATGAGGTAAACAATCAAAACGTTTTTGATAAATCCATAAGAACTGCAGCTATATATAGATATAAAAAAAAATCCAATGTCTATGGCTTTATGACAGTGTTCCGGTGATCTTAGCAGCGTATATAGATATAGGAAGATGTGGTGTGAGTGCCAATGAGACAACTCTCCATACAAATAACAATTTAAAAAGTAAACCATTATAGGTTAAAGTACGGCCTTCAACACGGAGCCTTGGCTCACACCGAACAACAAGCTATAAAGGGCCCCATGTAAAATCTGTACGAGTCTTTGGTGCAAAAATTTGTCTGACGGTGTGTGAATGATTTTTTCTGGTATAGCAACAAGATGGTGTCTGATCTTGTAGATCATAACCAGGCGTGTACGTAATATGCGTCTTTTTATATAATTATTGCCGCAGTTAAGTGTGTTTAGCATGTTTTCTACACTGCAAGCTTAAAGATACCTGTTGAATGCACATTAATCAGCTCTCATTTGAACCATCTTTATCTTCGAGATATATTCTTATGTGTGTTTTTCAATTCAAAATATTTTATTGTTCAAATATCAAATGTACATTTAAACAAAGGGATTGGACAAAAGGATGTGCCTATACAAATCCTTTCCCATACAAGATGGATTGGATAACATGCATGATAGTATATAATTTTCTGATAAGTTAATATATCATACGTTGTTGCAGTGAGTCAGGGGAGGCAATTCCCCCACTTCTTAAAGTATTTATTGTGTATACGTATATAAATAAATATGTTAACAAAGTCAAAGCAAGACCTACTTAAGGAGGTGTCGAATTTTATACCACATTAATAAGTGTTGGTTAGGAATCAAGTAAATCATTAAGTGATTTTTTACTCGAAAAATGTGTATGTGTGTGTGTGTGTGTGTGTGTGTGTGTGTGTGTGTGTGTGTGTGTGTGTGTGTGTGTGTGAGGGTGGGTCCCAAACTGAGCCGGAGTACTCGAGTTTAGGACGGAAAAGTACTTGGTATGCCTGGCTTTTAATGTTTTGGTTAGATGTTGTCATGTATCTGCTACTTAAAGAAAGCCAAGTGTTTCATCTTCTTTGGAGATATCGTCATCTACATATTTGTCCCTTTTGGTGTTTGACTGTAGTGTGATACCTAGGTATCTAAAATATTATTGTGAAGAGTGTAGTTATGTTGTAAAGGTTGACGTTTAGTTGTGACCGAGAAAATAGATCACTTGCCTGGGTGGAAGGCCATCAGCCAGTCCACTTCCCATTTAGCTGCTGCTCCAAGATCAGCTTGCAGTTTGAGGCTGTCACCATGGGATTTCGCTGTCATTCATATGATACTGTCATCAGCAAATTATTCTAGCTTGTTATGAGCTAGTATTATTCGAAGGTTGTTTAAAAAGACCAAGATTAGGACTGGACCTTAGACGATACCTTGTGTGCTCCATTTACTTGCAACAAATGCAAGTTAATGATAATGGTATATAGTTGACAGGTTTATGTCTATCCCCCTTTTTATATGCCTTTGCAACTTTTGCAAGTTGTCAGGTGTGATACCAGTTATCATTTTTTTGATTTTTTTTATAAAGATTTTGAAATATTTTGCAAATCATAAGTGCGATTGTTGCCTGCATTTATAAGATTAAGGTCTCTGGTGTTACCTGGGCCGGTGGCTTTATAAGGGTTGATATTATGTACGAGCTTTTGAATCACTTTTGATGTTCTATGACTATCATTTATATTGAAGCTTAAGGAAAAAGCTGAACTATCTGACAGAACTGAATATGAGTTAGGGTTCAAAACAGAATTACCTGATGAGAGGTATGATTGAAAAATGGTTCTAGAGTGATTAGGAGTATCACATATCGGGCATATCCAAAGTGCTGATGAATTTCCAAACTTTTCATACATAGATGGACTTATATTTACACATCCAATATGACACCATTTATCGCAATTATCACAAACAATAGCATCACTGTCCCAGGTACACTCATGCGAGCAAATAGAGCATGGATAACTGGAGTCATTCAAGTTTGATGGGCCAGGGTTGGTTTCAACCTGGTTGCTTAAAAGAATTCTAATCAAACTATATATGGACAGATTGATGTTTAGAAACCCTAGGACAAGAATACAGCTACATTTCTTGTAAACATGTGATTTACAATATACAAAATGTCTATGAACAGATATCATCAAAAAGAATAGTTGCAAAATTCTTTTAGTTTCCGTATTCCGTTTCCGTTCCGCATTCCGTTCCGTTTTCCGTTTCCGCCGTTTAGCAACACCCCCTGGGCCGGTGGCTTTATAAGGGTTGATATTATGTACGAGCTTTTGAATCACTTTTGATGTTCTATGTAAATCCCTTGACTGTAAATTTCGTATTGGGTTATTTGTGGTTGGGGTAAATACAGATTGAAATTGTTCATTTACAAGATTTGCTTTCTCAGTAGTGTCTGTGACTGATGATGTTGTCGTCTTTCTTTAATGAAGAGATGCCAGGCTTGTCAGTTCGTATGGACTTTATTTATGTATTTGAAAAGCTTTAATGATTTACTCTGGTTTTATGTTGGAATATCTGGTTTATTTATGCAAAGATCACATATTGTAATTAGTTTGTCAATATATTCTAAGTAGTCTTTTCTTTGTTCTTGTTGTACTTGAGCTATCGTCTTCAATATATTTCTCAGTGTATTAGCTGTATTCGCTTTTTGTACTGTACAGGTCATTTATTAAGGCAGTAAGCGGCTATTCACCCACCTACTTCTCGTGTTTTTATGCAAATAATCATCGGGAACAATTGGTAGAAAACAGTCAGGCACCTACTTCAAGCTGTGAACGCTGTTGAAAATCCTGCGTACAGTAACTTTTTCTTGTATATTTGACCTCTTATTTTGTCTGAGATCCACGGTAATCGGTTTTTGTTTCGTAGGATCTATGATGGAATTTTTTTTTCGGCAGAGTTGATGAGTTTAGATTTAAAGATTTCCCACTTTTTACTTTTTACTTCTTCTGACTGTTCTCTCTCTGTTACTACTTTCATCTTCCTCTGTGTCCGAAACATATTAAGCCAGTTGTTTAGATGTTCCGCATTCTCCCATTTTAATACTAAATTGCTAAGCGGTACAGTGTTTGTTGAAACCTTTTTAAAAACCAGGGTTGCAATATAAAATAAGAAGATGTGGTATGATTGCCAATGTCCGTTTGTAGCCCGGCGTCGAATGCGTTCATGAAGTCATGTAAGGTGACGAATAATAAACTCATCATAGATACCAGGACTAAATTTTGTATATACGCCAGACGCGCGTTTCGTCTACAAAAACTCATCAGTGACGCTCGAACCCAAAAAAGTTAAAAAGGCCAAATAGCGTACGAAGTTGAAGAGCATTGAGGTACAAAATTCCTAAAAGTTTTGCCAAATACAGCTAAGGTAATCTATGCCTGAGATAGAAAAGCCTTAGTATTTCAAAAATTCAAAATTTGTGTTTCGCATGAAAAGCCAGATCTGAATATATGGTTGAGTGATGTTAGGTGCTTTCGGGATGTTTAATGATGTGCATGTTTACATGTAAGGTTTTCAAGAAATTTGCAAGGTACCGATGTTAATGATACCGGTCTGTAGTTTTCGGCAGCGTATTCATCTCCCTTTTTGAAAACACACGAAATGTTTGCGTTGAGCCAGTTTTCAGGAAGTATTCCAGTGTCTATTTATGATTGGAAGATGGAAGTTAGTCCTGATGTTATTTCTGTTGCACATTCTTTCTGTATTGTGTCTGGAATACCGTCTGATGCAGATGCTTTTGATGGATTCACATCTTTGAGTAGTTTTCGAGACCTTTGATAGTTATTTATAGTAATGTTCAGATATGGTTTCTTCGGCATTTTTTTTTTATTATTGTTTTAGGAATTAATGTTGATTAGTCTATTGTGATTTTAGATCAAAATTGTTGGATTAAAATTCCAGCCTTCTCTTTGCTGTCACTGATAAGTTTCTCTTTGTTTTTTAAAGGTGATACTCCAGTATTGTCTGTTTTCCGGGATTTGATGTACTTGCCTTTGGTTTTCTCGTTTGAATTGTTTTACATTATTATTTCGAGGACTTTTATAGCTGACTATGCGGTATGGGCTTTGTTCCATTGTTGAAGACCGTACGGTGACCTATTATATAGTGGTTAATTTCTGTGTCATTTTGGTCTCTTGTGGAGAGTTGTCTCATTGGCAATCATACCAAATCTTCTTTTTTACATTCCAGAATGATTTTGTATTGTTGGTTCGAGGCCTTTCCTGATTGCATCATTGATGTAAGAGTATCCTGTTTTCCTAACCTTCTGTTTCGCTTCTTTTTGGAACTATTTGTAGTTTGTCCATTTTTTAGTTCGTTTAGATTGTTGGTATATAGACTTAATTTGTTTTTAACTTCCTTTAGCTTGTTTCTATATATAGCCTTGATTTGATTTTTAGTTCGTTTAGCTTGTTGGTATATAGCCTTAATTTTGTTTTTTACTTCGTTAAGCTTGTTGGAATAGCCTTATTTTTTTTTACTTCGTTTAGCTTGTTGGTTATGGTATAACCTTAATTTGTTTCTGTTTTTTAACAGTTTCCTTATTTTGTGGTCTATCTACGGTAAGTTATTGGAAAAAGTTATTTGTTCTTGGGTCGGATTTCCATAGATTGACATATATTTGTTCCGCCTAACAGAACTACAGCTCGTGTTTTGTTGTAGTATTACATGATATTGGTGCATGTGTAGTTTTGTTCATCCAACTGTAAATCATTATGATTATTATTCACATTTTTTGTTAAAACCATGGTCGTAAAATGTAATACTTGCATGGTAAAACAAAACACAGATTATAGTTTGAATTCGAGCCAACTTTCAAGTTTGTCATGTTTATATTTATATACGACAATAACTATTGGTTTACATAGATGCACCGTGTCTTTTATATCTTTGGTTAAGGAAATTCACTTACATTTGTACCAGATAAAATAAAAAAGTTTTCAACTAAAAAATGACCCACTAAAGTCATTTTTGTTGTAAACAAATTATGCTAAATATCGGAAGTTTGACCTTGCCTCTAATGACAGAACAAGTAATTGTTTTAAAAAAGGCAATATAGCTATTTTGCATTTTGCCGGTCTTAATTAAGATTAAAATAGAAGTACAGAAATTAAGAATAGAAAAAATATAGAAACATACACTCTAATAAGAAATCTCTTTACAACTTTGTCTTCTTTAAACATGTATACAAAACGTACTTTTTAGAAATTGTTATTCTTTACCTTGATAAGAAGTCTCTTAAAATTTGTCTTTTTTTTTAAATATTTGAGAAAAGCATAAATATTAAAATTGATACTAGTTCTTTTTTCTTTAATAGAAAATCTATAAAAAATAAACTTAACTATGAGCATTGATACCAGTACTTTTTTTACTTTACTAAAGGAACTCTAAAAATATTTCTTTTTAGACATGTATATATAAATACTCATAAGCAAAGCATACGAATCCATATACAAAAATCGACATGCTGATTAAGCTTTTAATAAAAAAATATCCTATTAGTTTTGAAACAAAAAACACACCCAACAACCTCAAACTGCTTAAAAAGAGCGTTTAAAAACCAGTGCCTTGTTTTTTGGGGAATTTCTTTTTAAGTTTGGCACCAGAAAGGTGCTGCCACTGCAGACATGAACTGAACATAACACTTTTTTTTCTTTTTCGTCTGCATCACCTTTGAACAAAATGCAGATATATACATTTCAGTATTCAACATTCATAGAATAAATGCTGTGCAATAGCTATAATTCTCATGATGCATCGTGTGTATAATAATTTGTTTTCGATAATCTTATAATACTGTATTGCACCATAGACTATAGATTATGATAAAATGTTTTTTTCTTGTTTTCGTCAATTTTATAGTCCTCGTTTCACATTTCAAAGTACTCCAAAACCTGCTGTAGCTCTCCATTTCAGTCGAAAATCTATTTTATTTGATAACAAATTGGTTGTTTTCCATTTTCGAACGTTCAATGTCCAACAGAAATTAATGCCAGGTATTTATAATGTAGGCCTACATGTAATTAAATGAGTGTAGTTCACCAAACTCGAATGACTATAAGGAAGGTAAGGAAATCTGAAATAAGACCGCAAAAAAGCAAAACTCTATATATATGAATCGCCATTTTGCCGGCTCCGTCAAAATAGCGCTTAAAGGGAAATTCCGCGATTTTTTACTTATCATCTAATTATGTTCATCTTAACATAAAAAACACATTTGCAAAGTTTTAAATTTATATTCCTTCCAATAACGGAGAAAATCAAATATTTGTAACTTTTTTGGTTGAATTCTCGAGTGGGTCGTGACGTTTTAGCCCGATTTGTTGAATTCTGGGAAAAAATAAAATCTGTTTAACTCTTATAGCTTATCGACAATATACGTAATTAAAAGCGCACAGCTGACGAATGGTCGTAGTTATTAACCACAATATAAGAATGAACGAAAATGAATATGCATATACCGTTTTGTATTGTTTGAATTAAACTCCTATAGAATTGTCTCTAGTAAATGTTTTCGAATAAATGTCATTAATTATTGTTGAGATTTTTTTCATAAAATGTTTATTGAACATTTTTACTGATATTGAACTGAAAATATTTCAGTTCTATTTACCGTTATTCAAGGCCGTAACTACCCTTGAGGCAAGTAAGTGAGGCAATTGCCTCACTAAAATTTCGACACTGATTATTTTTTTTATACATATATATAAATATAATAGTCATTTGTTGTTCCGTCTCAACAAATATAATAGTCATTTGTTGTTCCGTCTCAACCTTAATTTCTATAACTTGTCATCATTCCTTTTTAACTATTCCTCCTGGATATAACTCAGCATCTCAACGGGTGATGTTTCTCGATTACATTAACCTATAGTAACGATAATCATCATGGATCTCTGGTTAAAAACAGGCTCTTGCAGAAAAAGGAAAAGCGACACTGAAGGTAAAGAAGGAATAAACTATTTTTTTTGTGAGCAGAGTCTGGGTATTGCATATAAATTCTTCATTAGAACAATCCAAAAACGATAAGTAGACTGACAAATCAGGTACTGGGCTTCACAAGGGGGAAGTCCTGTCTGCGTATTCATTTCTCCGTTTCACCAACTTTTGACAAATCAAGTACTGGGCATCGCAAGGAGGCAGTCCTGTTTGCGTATTCATTTCTCCGTTTCACGAATTTTAATCTTTCTCTTTACAGATAAATAAAATATAAATAACATGAAATATGCATGGATTAGTTTTTATCCATGTTTCTTTAACCTTAAAAATTGAAAGAATATCCCATATTCCAATTTGATATTATTAAGGAATGGTAGAACCTTTAACACAGGATTTTGTCTTTATTTATTCGGGACAACGAAATTATGTTTTCTTATATTCGGGGTTTCGGAATCGGACACCCCCAACCCCTTATCCCTAAATTTATAGATTCTGGAACTAAAATACCACCGACTATTTCCAGAAATAATTTGAAATTACGGACCTATATGTAAACGTCAAAAACTCCATTCAAATCCCCCTGTACCCATATCATATATACTTACTCTATAGATAAAATCATATACATGTATCTTACCTCATTCTATCCCTTGTTTGTCTACTCTATGTCAGCATAAAAGCGAGTTTAATATTTTGTAAATGCGACTGTATGATGGTGCTTGCAGGAAAGCTTAATTCCCTTTTAAAAAAAACTGTTCCTACCGATACTGCTACCGAATTGCTGATGGAGAAGGAATTGGAAGAAGACATTGATCATTGTGTTGATGATAATGTGCTACCTTTAGAAACACAGAATGCCCTGAAACGACTGAAAACTAGGAAAAGAGCATGCATGAGTGGCGAGAGATTGTGCGGTCTTGCCATGCTCCATGTTCATCACGTTAAGGATATCAGCAGACCAAATTATGATTCTGAAACGATTTGACTGAACCGGCCATAGAAAAAATTGGAAAACTTTAATGATTCGATGTTTGTTTTATGTTCTGGAAGCAGACTCAAATTGATATTTGGATGATTATCTTACATGTAAATTTAAATAAAGTTGTCAAAAATTTGATGTTAGTAAAAGTCTTAAAATATGAAAAAAATATATAAAAAGTGTCCAAATTCAAAACATTATCAAACTCTCGAAAAATGCCTGGAATGCAGGATTTTGCACCATTCATTTCATACCCTCCAAAAAATATTTTCGCCTCGCTTCGCTCGGCTCAATTATTTTGCCTCACTAAAATAAGAGGCCTAGTTACGGCCTTGGTTATTGTTTTGATAATCATTTCAATGCAACTAATGTGTGAGCAGAGTGTGTATATTATTTTGTAAAGGTCACTGTATATTTCTGGGCTTGAAGTCAATTCTTTTACCTTGTAGCTATTTAGCCGCAGGTGTGAGTTCAAGCGTACACAGGTAAGAATGTTGTTATTTGGAAAGGATAAACAGAAAGGATTAGAAAGAGTATGCTGTATTTAATACACTAAGATTTAATACACGATGAGAATAAAGATACATTATTAATGTGCGTATTGTTATGCGTTTACTTTTCTACATTGGCTAGAGGTATAGGGGGAGGGTTGAGATCTCACAAACATGTTTAACCCCGCCGCATTTTTGCGCCTGTCCCAAGTCAGGCCTGAGCCTCTGGCCTTTGTTAGTCTTGTATTATTTTAATTTTAGTTTCTTGTGTACAATTTGGAAATTAGTATGGCGTTCATTATCACTGAACTAGTATATATTTGTTTAGGGGCCAGTTGAAGGACGCCTCCGGGTGCGGGAATTTCTCGCTACATTGAAGACCTGTTGGTGACCTTCTGCTGTTGTTTTTTTCTATGGTCGGGTTGTTGTCTCTTTGGCACATTCCCAATTTCCATTCTCAATTTTATTTATACAATAATTAAATTGTGTAAATTAATTGAAAATAAAATTCAGATTCATAATTCCGAAAGTGTATAAAAATAAAAGGAAACAGTTTTGGATTACTTTCTTAGCGGCAATTGGCGTAAAGATTCAAATATGAAGTAAAAAATAGTAGTTTTAATCTTTAATAAAAACTAAATGCAATATTTCCCAATTTGATATACCATTGCACATCTGTTTGATATCATTGACTTTACCGGAATTTCTTAACTTGTATTCAAATCTGGCTGTGTTTAATGCTCATAAAACAATCGCAATTTTAAGTTTTTAATTGAAAAAAAAATACAACATACAACATGCATGATTTTTTTAGTTTCTTTTTAACATTTCATTCCTACATAATTAAATTCATTTGACAATCATTTACACGAACTTTTTGTGAAAAGAATACCAATGATCTAAGCTAAGGCGTTATTTTTTTTGAGGATTTTTGTACATTTTTTTTTAAAAATTCTATGATAATATTTGTGCAATGTTGAACATGATAGCCGTCATTAATCCAAATAAGTAATAAAGTAGTTGTAATAAAACTTATATTTTAGTCATGTATAACTGATATTGACGAATTTAGAATAGTTCGTCCATACATCGTTGTTCTTGAAACAATCATTATTAGTATACATGTAAGTTTCCTGACGTATAAGCGCCATTGAGGATGAGCTCTAGAGAAAGCAGACTAGTAGCGTTTCGTTAGTTTGTTTGTTGGGAAAGGAGAGGAAATGCAACCACTTGTACAGATAAACGACAGAATTACCATACAAGCATTTATAGTCAACACAACCAGAAACAGTTCCCATCGTTGGACGGGGAATATGAAGGCTTCCAAGAATGAACAAGTGACATGTCTAACTCTGAACAGTTAGAAAACAGACTATCGACATTGAAACTGCATGCATATATACGTATACGTTTATGATAGTGATGAGTTCTTGCGTCTGACAAAAACTAAATTCCTTCATGGTTATATCTTGCCATACGTTTATATTTGTTTGTAAGGTGATTACTCAAAATCGTTATTTGAAGATGTAGATTCATTTCAATACAGAAATTTCGTCTATATATTAATTTTCACAAGTGTATACCACGGAGAAGCTCTGAAGGTACATTACTCCCATTTTGTTTGGGTGTGAACCATCGATGTTTACAGCAATATCAAAGAATAAGATGATGATGGTAGAAAGAACTATGGGCGTCATGTGGCAAATATTACATGCATATCGGACCATGAGTTGTCAATCTGTATGAAAAGATTTCCAATACAACCATATTAATTATTGAGAAGGAATGTTTACATGCTATACTCTCGTACTAGTATTACAGAGTTCTTGTGGCGTCCACCTAAGACACACATCTTTTTAACGATGTTTAAAAAAAAGACAGAACCAATTTAATGTCATATTTCCCTTGAATACCAAGAAAGAAAATCATCCCGAAATTAATTTGAAACTTTGATACTCAATAGTTTCCCAGCAAAATATTCAAATCCCTTGGGGATAATTAGTGTTCGTCCAGTGGCATATATAACAATTGTGATGACAAATTCCTTCCTTTGTTCGAGAACAATCTCATTGAAATATAAATCTGTGATTTTACTATGTCCACAACTTCGATGAACCAAAGCAAATTATACATCGAAATCAAATTGGTTCTCTTTTTCTTCTTCTGGTATACAATAGTCTATCGACATTCGATGATTACATACTGTTGGAATACGTGGACTAGTCTATTTACAAAACTTTTACCCCAATTTATTCAAAATATATGTTTTTTTCTTATGTTCAATGTATACATGTATATATTTGAAATTGCGCTATAGTTCCGTAACTTTCTACCCAGTCGTATAAACGAATCGTCGACAAGTGCGTACATTTTTTTAAATCAATATTTCTGGTATGTTCCAATCTGTCCTTCACTATTGACAATGAGTATATATTACATTTTCCCAAATTCACCCTTGGAAAAAATATTTAAATAGATTTTAATTTCATCAAATCTTATTTTTTGGAGTATTATTTATTTTTTTATGAATAATATTCTTTACACCAGAAATGTTATTTGTAAACAAGCGTATGAGTTTAGTAATGACAAGTAAGACAGAGTTGTATATTATACATCTGATAGTTCAAAATGGACAGTTATAAGTTATCCGCCGTGTACACTGATCAATGAGGGGGGTCAAGGGGTTTAACTGTTATGCTGTTATGGGGCAATTTAATTCTTTGTTATCTGTTATTTTGAAAATATATTTGCTGTTAGCTGTTATTGTCTTATTCTTTGTTAGCTGTTATTGGGCTTTTAGTTTTTTTGTTATCTGTTATTGTGATAATGTATTTGCTGTTAACTGTTATTGAAAATTGGAATGTTAGCATTTTTTTTTGACAGTCAATATTCGGTATAAATTGAAGATCATTGGCCATTGGGGTCTACCACTACTAATATGTTTGTCCCGTATTCAGAGAAGGATTCCATTAACATATACCCATCACAGAAGTGAGGTCCAGGACAATTCAAGTATATCTTATGATTATCCTTTGTAATAAATTCCATTTTTTTATGAATGTGTATTTAGAATTATCTTAATTTTTTGTATGAGAATAATGTTCCTTGTTTTCCGTACGAACATATTAAATTAAAACAATTCTTAATATAACAAAAAGGAAAACATATGTCCAGGAATATCTAACAAGGATCTCAATTAAGGACTAGGTCCTAACAACCACTTAACCTTTTATATAATATGGTACATAACCTCAGCTCTGTAATTCTTTTCAAAGCAGAACCAAATGCATTAATTGTACATGAAAGTTCCAACCATGTACTTGGGTCCAAAGCTGCACATAACTCATTACAAACAAAGATTTATTTCGTTTCAAGCCATTGTTTCCCTACTAAACTATGTATTCTACTTACTAGTACACTTGGTACAATCAAAAACCTCAGCTGATAAAAAATTGTTCCAATAAGGCCTTTGAAAATAGTGGAATAAATTGCTTTTAGAGTGTCAAAATTCGTTCGAAGTACTTGATAAATTGCATGCTTATAATTGATGCTTTTGATTTTTCTACCCTATATACCACTTTGCCTCATAGTTTTATTAAGAAAAATTCACACACCTCATTACATGGTCATTTAGAAAAAGTCAGAATATTCAAACTCTTTTAGGTCACTTTTTTTATTAGCAACAAAGGGAGCTTCAGTCAATATATATATAAACAATACACCAACGTTTCAAGAGACCTGCTGAACACAATTTTGTGTTAATGTCTGAAAACTGGAAAATCACCCCTTTTTAATTAATAAAACCCGTTAACTCGGAAACGTAAAATCTAAAATTTATAAAAATTGAAAGTTACCTCATGTTAATAGATATAAACAATGAATGTAGGAAAAAAGGCCACAGGAAAAAAAGTCACGGAAAAAAAGTCATGGAAAAAAAGTCACAGGAAAAAAGGTCACAGGAAAAAAAGTCACAATATATATTTTTTGTATGAAATAGTCATATGATCTGCACATACATGTATTAATAGGAGAAACTTTCCAAATATATTTTTTTTTATGGAAATGGTCATATGGTCGCACATATATATATATATGAATATATTGGAAAACATTCCCAATAAATATTTTGTATGGAAATGGACATTTTTTAATTCATTTTATACGACTAGCTTTGGAAATTTAGATATAAATCGCAAAACATTAAAATGAAACGTGTACATTCTGGTGTACTATTGATACATGCATGTTTTCAAGGATTTTTTGTAATTATTTTTGTTTTATATCTCTTATGAAATGAAAGAGATGTGAGTTAAACAGCAACAATTTCCTTCAATTTGAATTCAAGTTAGAAGTTCAGTATATGACTTGATCACAAGTTATTTCGATTTTTGAAGATAAAGTATTATTCCTTCAATTCAGTGTTAAACAAACAACTCATTCCCATTAATACTAACAGGGACTGTTGATATTGATGTGTGGCAGTCATACCAATGACACGGTGGGTATGGTTGTCCTGCGAGAGAACGTACTGTGCTGGTGATTTGGTCCTGACGGGTGCTGGTGATCAATGAAAAAATGTAAACAAAGACGAAAATAATGATTTTTGACGTTTTCACTCATAAAAAATGGAAGAAAACGGTTGAGACTTTTCAATTTTGTTTCTTATGGGTTCATATGTAAACCATTAAAAAGTTGACCCTCTAAACTTTTTCAGTAAGCGTAACACAGAAATGCTCATTTTCAGAAAATCTCGAACTGAAAAAATAAAACAAAAATGCTCATAGAGTCCGCTTTCTATACCGCAATCCACGCGACAAAACTATTTTGTGAAAAAACATTGCAATTTATTAACATTTAGCATTTTCTCAATTTATTCATGTCCTGATACTGTGCTGGTGGGTCCTGTCATTGTGCTGGTGGGTCCTGATACGGTGCTGGTGATTTTGGATAAGAAGTTGGTCATATTTGAAAAAAATGTTACAAAATCAATAAAATTGGGCAGATAATTGTTGTCAATAGGATCTATGACTCCTATTTTAGCTCTTGTGCATCCATTTGGCTGTTTAATATGTGTTTTGAAATGATCGTAACTTGTATTAAATAATTACATAAAAGGGCAACATCTTTCGTCCAATATCAGATAACAATATATAGTATCTAAAATAAGAATAGTTTTATTAAGATATTTTAAATGCCCCTTACATTGATGCTTCAACAATGATCAAAGCCAATGCCGCATAGACATGTTTGTTAGCGCTCCGCATACCCCTCCCCACTTCCACCCAACCAACCCTCCTCATTTCCTCCTTCATTGTTACAGTGGTGTACCAACACAACAATTTATTACATAAAATAATAACACAAAGACACACATTATTGAATAACGAATGCTTGCAGGTACTGAAAGCTAGTTCAAAGCCGCATTTTCAACTAATAGATAAACCATGTTCTCATATACAAAAATCCCAATCGTGTAGATTAAAAAAGTCTCAAAACTTAAGTTCACATTTTAATGTTTGATGAAGCAGAACTTTAAAAGTGTGCAGTGAATCTTGTTCTCACAACAGTTATTGTCATAATTATGTTTACATATGACTCATAAAGGAATTAAGAAGGTACCAAGCAATATTTTACAGTTCAATTTAATGATCATGAATGGAAGGAAATGGTACGTAAGTTTACATAGGACAAAAAGAAATTGATAGTATTTTTTGGCGAAAGACTTAAACGCTTCCTTGCATTATATAGTACAGCTCTTCTATAAAAGCATGCAAAAACAAACTTTGATTGACTTGCTTGCTATGTTTGCTTGGATGTTTTCAAACAATAGGTAGGCGGAGTTTCAATACATACTGGGATTTGATTGGACAAATACAAACTGACAGGAATTGAAGTTAATGTTTATTTTCCAAATAAATTGTAGTATATAGTAAACAGACTACTTACCTGTCGTTTACAAACATCCAAACAATCATAGCAAGCAATTTAATCAATGGTTTGCTTTGCATATATTTATAGAAGAGCTGTAAATTCTAAAAAAAAAAGAAATTTTGTTGTCGTAGATGGTTAAATCCTGAACAAAATCACAATATCTTTCTTGGAACGAATAAAGGTTTTAAATCAAATTTTCGTGGACTTTTTAGCTTCCATCCTGACGAGACATGTTAGCTGTTCGTATGCTGTTGCACCTGACGCACGGAAACTTTCACATTTCCATCTTCTTTTCTGAAATATTTTACCCAGCTCATACTTGACAGGACTGTTATCCTAGTAAAAGGTGTAACCAATGAATTGAACACAAGTTAAAAATTCCATAATACTATATAATTCATTTTATGTGTCAATTTGTTCGAAAAAAGTCGAAAAGAAGAGAGTTTTTTTAATGCCATGATTTATTTATCTGCCGCTTTCTAGATCTATGCTTAGCATTTATTTCAGATGACATGGACTCCTCACCCTGGTGACCCTGCTGCCTTTCATAACTTTATCCGTATACATATATTAATAGATAAACAAAAGGCTGCAACTGGTATTCGTTGTAACGAGAATATTTGTGGTGAATGGAAACTGTGAGGGTCAAAATCTTAAATTGCTTATAAATGTTGCTGGACCCAGTTTCGTTATCTGATCTGAATTTTCTGAAATGTGCAAGGTGATAGACATTTTGATTTTTTTTACTCGGTAAGTTTTGCCCTAATTGCTTGAACATATGCAATATTAAAGCCGATTTCAATGAGTGTGTAGACAAAGGGAATATCTTTGGTTATCTTGCTTGCTGAACAGAAAAGTCATTGTTAGGTTATGTTAACTACCCTACTTTAAGAGTAGACTAGTCCGACAAATGATACATCTTTCTGTCTGTAGGACCAGGCTTATTCGAAAGGAGGGTATAGACCTTACCTAACAATGACTTCACGGTTTAGCTAACAACAAGCTAACCAAAGATATAACATTTGCCTACATACTCAATGGAATCGGCTGTAACTAAAAACTCGAATACATTTTAACAGACAGTGGTCTGGTTTGTTGATGAAAATTGTTTTTCCTAGATTCACTCTTGAAAAAATCATTTGGTAACATTTGGTCATTGTAAAACGGACGCCTAGACAATAAATGAACCTCACACGATCCCTCGACACAGTTGAGCTTATATATATATGATCTTATAGCGATTCGGGTTGAAAATCAGTTGAAATTAAGCCAGTTATTTGTGTGTGTAGATTTGTATTGTTTTAAACTGTTATGACTTTTTAAAGTTAAATCTAGGTGTTTAATCTAAGAATTTCTTTTTTAAACTTATTTACTTGTTTTGTACTCAATTGGTAGTATGAAGTTACGAGATATTTTAATTTTTGAAATTGAAGGCACAATTAACAAAGCAAACTTTAGTTTCAAATACTTTTAAATAGATTTTTAAGGATAATGTACCCTTGTGTTGATCCCATGCTAAACATAACAAAAATTTCTGTACAAAGGTCTGTGAATTTTCTACAAAAATAGTGATTTTATTTTCACCAAATTCTCTTTTTCTACTAAATACAATAATGAACTATAAATAATAATGCTTTGCAAGAAGTTTCCCCTTGATACATGTATATGTACAAAATTATATCTCTATTATTCATTGTCTGTGCTGTTTTGATACTATTGCAGTTTGCACATTTTCGTAATTGACAGGCCACAGGAGGGGGTGATAAACCATACTCGAAAATATAAAATATTGAATTAAGTACTTAATTTGCATCTCTGAACCCCCACCCCGGCTTGTTTTTTAGGAGGGTGTCTAAAAATGGTCGATTACAGACAGCCGAGTACGCATTTTACTTTCCAGGCGTGTTTACGTTGATTGTTAAAGTCCTGAAAACGGATAGATAGAAACAAAAATGTTTGATTTATCTGGCTTTAGATTCGGTTTTTTAAAATATAAATTAAGTCTACATTTTGATATAATAATACTAAGAATTCACAATATAAAAAAATGCAGAAAAAAAATGGAGATGTGAAATATCTTAATAAGGAGTCATTACTACAGAGATGGTGTGTTTGACACACAAAACTTAAAAGCTTAGTGATATTACCAATATTAAAATAAAAATGTATTTTAGTTTGGTAGTTTTTCCATTTACTCATTTTCAATCATAATTAAGGCACATTTGATTTTGTATTCATAAAAATATTTAAATATAGAAAATTAGGACACATTGTTCACTTCCTCCCCTGTAATTCTTAATCAAAAATATTTATTTATTTTGGAATTTTGAAATGAAAAAGCTAAGAAATCTTAGTTTTGTTAATGTTCTCTAGGTTATCTCGTCTTCATTCTCTGACATATTCTCTGACATATTCTAGTCTGCCCTTTCATAAAATAGTGATTTTTTTAGTGTTCTATCGACCTTTCGAAAAAAATACCTGATAACCGTTCAGACAAAAAATATATGTTGAAAAAATCTTACAGATACAGCAAGTGATTCTTAATAGCTGTTTTAAATAATGTTTTATAATTCTTTTAAAATACAACTTTTAAATCTTACGGGAAACTATTCCAAGCTCTAACTTATCCCCCATCCCCCCAAAAAAAAACCAAACAAACAAACCCGCAATACTATTGTCATTCTTATAGTCAGCACTCAATTTTTCACAAACAAATGTGTTTTAAGCTGCCAAAGACATATGATTCAAACGCTCAGAAAGTCCTTTCTTCTATATTTTTGCTCTCCATTTTTATACAAAACCTTTTACATTTTTATTTTATGGGTTTTTGTTGAAGGTCGTACAATGACGTATGGTTGTTAACACATACTTTCTTTGGTTTCTTATGGAAATTTGTCCATTGACAACAAACATACAACATCATCTACTTTATATAAGTATTGTATAAATTACAACGTATTTTGGCGATCTTGCAAAATGATCGTAATCCCGAAAATCGTAAACATATTTTCTTATCTTAAAAGGGGGCAAGAAGGGTTCCATTAACAGGCCAATAAATAAAATCACAGTTAATTATAAAAAGAATAAAAAATAGGTTTTTTTTTCTCTCATAATAACAGTAAACAGATTCATAACAATGTCAATTTCAAGAAAGCAGACAACAGTTAATTACTAGTAGTCAATAACAGTACAGCATCAATGATCTTGACTGAATATTTGCCACTTTTAACTAAAATATAAAGGCACAGAACCAGGACATAGGAGCACAGAACCAGGACTGTTTTTCTTATCACCAGCACATCGTCAGGACAATTCCGTTTAACGAACTTGCACGACTTTTGCAATTTTATATTGTTGTAATATACTTTGCATGGTACTTATGACGCATCAGAGAAAAATTAAGCAACAAAACAGTCGTTTTATTGCCGTTCTGATACAATGTAAACAAACCCACCAGCACAGAATCAGGACCCACCAGCACCCGTCAGGACCAAATCACCATGCAGCACAGTACGTTCTCTCGCAGGACAACCATACCCACCGTGAATGAAATACAACTAAGCTCAATATTAAATGAAAGGAAACAATCAGCTTTCCCTGTTTGATAAAAAGTCAATTTTGAAAAATATATACTTCCTTTATGGTTTTTAAAGATTAAACTTTACCACTAAGAGTAAGTAATCTGATACAAGTATATTATGGCTTTTTTCTATGCATTCAAAAACTCCAGTTGAATCATTTATTGCATACATGTACATAGTTACCTTTTCATGTGCATTCCAACATACTTCTGATAAATAATTTTATTAAAAAATATTGTGACTTTTTTTCCTGTGACTTTTTTTCTTGTGACTTTTTTTCCTAGTGATTTTGTGAATTTTTTTCCCGTGACTTTTTTTCCTGTGACTTTTTTTCCGTTTACCTAAACAATTCACCAAAATTCCTTGCTATGTGAAAGCATTCTTGAGATATTATCAGAAAACTGAAAAAAAAACCACCAATTGTATTGAATAAAAAACCCATTACCCAGAAACTTAAAATCTAAAATTAATTAAAAAAAAACAAAACAAACAAAAAACAAACAAAAAGGGAGCTCACGTCAATAGATATAAACAATTTCCCAAAGTTTAATGCAAATGGTTAAAGAGTTTTTGAGTTAATGTCCGACATGTTGACAACAGACGGAAAACAGTATACCATAATACGTTCCGTAAACGAGGTATAAAAAATATTATAATATATTGAGTAGTAATTTAAACACATTCTAGATACATAAATTAATACTAAAAACATAGTCATAAAAAATGGAATGCATTACAAAGGATTATATCCGTAATAAGAAATACTGATTTGTCAAAGACCGAATTATTTTAATATTTCATTTACTGTTATCTGTTTTTGTCCATTTTAATTCCTTGTTATCTGTTATGAGCCAAATCAATTTGCTGTTTTGCTGTCATTGGGA
Source organism: Mytilus edulis (assembly GCA_019925275.1). Lineage (NCBI taxonomy): Eukaryota > Metazoa > Mollusca > Bivalvia > Mytilida > Mytilidae > Mytilus > Mytilus edulis. The sequence continues at coordinate 99,896,669 of CM034355.1, read as the reverse complement.
CCCCTCTTGCCCCCCCTTCCCCATCAATACCTGCAGAGGTGAAACATGCATGAACTTGCAAGCCCGACAGGAAATCGCTTGAATACCTGGACGTGTCACCTCTCACACCCCTCACAATACCTTTGGAAGTAATACCTTTAGCCATGCTGGTGATCAGATGAGGGAAGATCAAAATTTATTTGAAAAAAGTTTATTACTTTAAACAAGGATTTGTATAGTAAGAAATCCTTGCTTTAAAGAATTATGAACAAATTAGATTTTCGAAAACAATTTTCACGGAAAACTTATTTATGATTTCAACTTTGACTTTTTACCTAATTTCAATATCAACAGTTTAAAAACAACAGACCATGGAAATTAAGAATATTTTCCGTATCAAGTTAGTTAGTCGGATAAAACAACAATTTAGCTTACATCATCTCATTTAATTTAAATATGAAATATATATCAATTAAAAATTCTGGTTATAAAATTACTTTAAATTTCCAAATATTAAACGGCATAAAATTTTCCCAAATTGTGACTGGCTTCAGTCTTTTTGATCTTTTTCGGTCGAACTTGGCCGTCAATAATGTCACATAGGCTAGCATATATTTGTAGTAGCCACTGCATGGGTGAACCTTCTTTTTCTTCTTCTTCTTCTTCGTATATTCTTCCAATTAGTCAATAGGAACACCAAGTAGACACAGAATTGTGCAAGTCAGGAATATGACAGTTCTTGTCCATTCGTTTTTGATGCGTTTTGTTATTTGATTTTGCCATGTGATTATGGACTTTCCGAATTGATTTTCCTCTGAGTTCAGTATTTTTGTGATTTTACTTTTTACTTGATTTATTTGAACCACTTTAAAAAATAAAGTCAGACAAGGTTTTTAAAAAGCTAGTAGTTTCCAATTCATTCGGCACACCTCTGGATATCTGAAACAGCCGAGAGTTACTGAATGTTTCCAGTTTCAGCAGCGGAAGAAGACAGCAAGCATGATCATGAGGTTATCAATTCTTTTTAATGTAAAATCGTATGTTTAATTATTTTTAACTTGTTATTATGAAGATCAATATACATTTTATAACAGTGGCTTGTTGTCACAATCTTATTTTGATCTCTTGAATGCAAAAATGATGTTGAAATCATTTTCCCGCCAAAAAATAAAAACGAAGACGAAAATAAGTAAGTAAGGAATGATTTTAATAACTAAACTTCGTATTTATTTTTATTTAATCAATTTTTTTTCAATTCTAACATCATCAATGAACATGTTGAATTATAATTTATATTGAAATAAATAGATAAAACTGGTGTTTACATATCCCCGAGGAACCAGTAATGACGCACCTAACGTTGTGTTTGTCTCTGCATTTAATCTACCATTTAAAAGAAAAAGAAACACGGAATAGAATGAAAGATTGATCACTTGTTAATGTATTTCAATCATTAAACAGTTGATTTTTGAAACAGTAAAAGCAATAAAAATCATGTTTGCTAACATTACAAACGGACTGTCAACTTATGATGGGTACCAGTAATGACGCACTATAAACAAACCAGTAAAAACCACTTGCAGTGTACCTGATGTTCGAAAAATTGCTTCAATCCGGATAATTTAAAGTTAACACTATTCAACAAATTTAATTTTAATAACAAATTTTGACATTTACAGTCACTTTTATGATCATGTTGATAGCAACACAATTTTTTTCATTAATTTAATTGTAACCTATATTTTATTTCAAATTTTATATAAAATTGTTCAAAATTTATCAAAGTGACATATATATTCCATACACTTGAAAATAAGAAGTAATTGCATTCATAAAACAACATTGACATTAAAACATTTATCAATGTATACTTCGTACAATGAATGAAAAAAATCGATAAACAATAGAAAATTATATAAGCGACGATCATTTGTTCTACAGTGATTCCCGCTTAAATGTAAAACCATGTCACATGACAGTCATATGATTTGAAAAACACAAACTGGGACAGCATGTGCATACATACTTTTGCCGGCCAAAGTGGATTTAGGACTGATAATCATTCTGGGAAGGGTAGACTGTTTTTGACCTTAATAAAATGGCAGAAATTGCATTATCTTTACTAATTCAAGCAATAATAACATTTCTGGACAGAGTTTGAGGCATCTATGTTGTAGTCATATGACCTTCACCATCATGTTATGAATAGTAATTATCGATGACGTCACATCTTTTGTTTAGAAATATAAAACCCAAAACTAAATTGGTGCGTCATTTCTGGTCCGCGTCAAAACAGGTACCAAGACGATATGGCCAGTCAATGAGTCCTGGGCAAGGCAGTTTCCATTTAAATTTTCCTTATAAATATTGTACTCTATTAGGGGGGGGGAGGCTATGGATTTTTTTTCTGGACAAACTTTTTTTTTCGCTATTTTTTTGGCGACAAGCCGAAGACAATTTTTTTCTTTCAATTTTAGCATTACATATAGTGGCAGCTGAGGGTGAAACAAACAATTTTTTTTTCTCAGGATCAGAAACAAATTATTTTTTCTCCAAAAACTGGAAACAAACTTTTTTTCCCAAAAAAATCCATAGCCCCCCCCCCCCTCCCCCCAGAAAATCCAATGGTTGCTGCCTTATTAAGGTTCATCATAACAAATGGACAAATATGGCCGTATTTTCACCTCAAAAACTACTCTGTGTACAGACTTACCTGTGCTATTTGGAAAGTTTTAATGCCTAGCATCCACTAGATATATAAAGGTTAAATGCATTTTCTGTTTAAGAAGAAAGATAAAATCTTTCTTGTTTTTTTTATGAGCATTTTTTTTCCTTTCTGCAGAAGGTGTAAAAATAAACAAACACCTGAATTACTTTGATACTGTCTACTCACTGACTCGGATAAACTCTTTAACTCACGTATAGTTGTGAAGATACCTGTTGTCCATGTCAATTAAGAACAATCAAAACAATTCAAACTGGTTTTTTACCTGAGGGAGCATCTCATAGTTGTACCACAACTTAGTTAATTTTCACACCTTTGCATGAAGGCAAAAAAATGCCCATCAAATTCCAAAAGAGATTTTATCTTTCTGAAACACAAAATGCATTTAACTTTACTATATCTAGTGGATGCCAGGCAACTTCACAGGTAAGTCTGTACTGAGAGTAATTTTTGGCATGTACATAAAGCCATATTTGTCAGTTTGTTATGATGAACCTTAAACTGTGTCGCAGTAAGATTCACTATCACTCATGTTGTCAAATGACCCCTTTCCTGCATTAGATATGTCAAGACCTGTAGTCACAATGTGGTGCAACCATATTAGATCTGAATGGGACTACTGAGACTGCATTTCTGGGATCATCAGTGAGATTTAATCTTTAGTGGAACTGGTGAGGTGATCTGTGAATGTGTGACCTAGGCATTAGATATAAGGGATAGATCCCCAATATTTGGTGTTTGGATGATTGTAAGGCCTTATTCACTAAGGTGTATATACATTTCTTTATGGTATGATTCATCAGATCAATACCTCATTTTTATAGAACATAACTTTAAGGTTATGCTAATAAATCCTGCTATACTTGTAGATACACCATAGTATTACAGACCTTCACATGAAATCAATGATGATTAAAACATGTGTGAGTCTGAGACATTTCAGCATGTGCACTCTTTTTTCATCATCATAATTTTATTTGTAGGATATTCAATCATGTCTTCAATTAAATAACACCACTATGATGAAGGAGAGATAAAATTGTACGTAAATTCAGTGGAAATGTAATTGTGAAATTAGCTTAAAATGAATGAATTAGTAAATGTAAAGAAGACTCTCTATGACCTTGCTGCAGCAAAAGTTGGACAACATGTATGCTGTAGTACTTTGCAGAAAACAAATCCACCACTGGATGAAAAGACGCTAAGAGTGGTATAATTAATATTAATAGATTTTATATAAGACTCCAAATAAATACATGTAGGTGTGTTTCCAGTTGCCTTACTGACTCTTATTATAGGCTCCCTCACCTTGATGAAAAAAGCATTTTTGAATTATTAACCTCCTGTGTGATATGAATAAAACAAATCTTCCTTAGGCAAACAAAAATAATATATGTGTTTTAGCTAAGCCTACCTTCCCAAACACTTTTTATGCCATTTTTGATCAAGCATCTTCAAAGTCAGACTTGTTCCCTAGTATAGCCTACCTACCTTTTATATTTTTTTGTCAGCATGTTAGCAAAAAACATATGTTTTTTTATTGGTCTAAAAGCATATATATCCCAAAATCACTGTGATTGGAAAAAAGCTCTTCCTTAATAACAGGATCCAAAATCAGTATATATATAATTTTTTTTTACCATGAATGATATTGAACAAATAACCAGTTTATACAGTGTAACAAGTGTGCCCGCAGCTGTGTAAAATCATAAACCTGTAAAAATGTTTAAGAAGCATAAATGGATATACAATGTACAAGGTTCAAGATAGTTTCAGTCTCTAAACATTAAAAACAGTTCCAAGATCATCTCTCAGATAAGATCTTTTGAAGAAAAAAAATATTTATTAATTTCTTACATGTAGGGCATACAACTGGACACACACATTTAATGTGTGGCCTAATTAATTAATTTTATCAATGGCATGTATTATTCATGCTCATTTAAAGTTGAGGCTGTTTTTTGTTGAGCCTGGAAATTCTGTTGCAGAAAGCTCAACATAAAGATAGTGATCTAGCAGCTGCACCATTTTACTACTTAAAAGCTTTATATTTCAGAAGAAGATGGAAGACCTGGATGCTTCATACTTTGTTTATAGATGCCTGATGTTTTGAATTTAAATGAAATGAATTGTACACAATGTTCTATTTACTGAAAAATGGTCATTAAACACGAAATATGTTTAAATACATAATGTCAATGCAACAGCAGAGACGCTGAAAGTAGTGCATGGTCCATTGTTATTAAAGGATAATAAGAGAGGAGACATATTCACTAAGGAATCAAATTACTGTAAACCAACTAATTTTGTTGATCTATTTATTTTTGTGAGTAGAAAAATAACACAAATATAAACAGTTGCGAATATGTTTAGATCTTTCCTTAGTAAACTACATAAAGCAAATAGAAAATAGTGAAATATAGCTGCCAAGTAGACTAGAAAGGGTAAAAATGCAAAATATAGTATCCGTGAAAATAAGTTGGTTAACAGTACCTATTAAATTTTAAAATACAAGTAACAGGCTATTATTTGAACTTGGAATTATTTTTAATTATGGAATTTGCATAATTTCTTATGTTTAAAATTTTTTATAAATTCCATATTTATTTTGTATTATGATCTTTTGAGCGGTTAATAACACTTTCAATACAATGTATTTTGGTTAGATAGTGTTGTGCGCCGCACAGTACATTCTATTGAAAATATACTATTTTCTTTGTAATAGAAAGTGTTGTGCGCAGCACAGAACATTTCAGTACAGAATAATCATGGAATTTATTAAAAATTTCAATAACAAGAAATCAAGCAAATTCCATAGTTAAAAATAATTCCAAGTTCAAATAATAGACTGTTAAGTACCAATTGTTTACACAGTACCTGACAATACAATCAAAAATTGTCTTTTTATGTACGTGGCAAATATTTTTTCAATACTTTCACATACATATTTATAACTATATAACTATATAACATATACATGTATACGATGAACAATTAAACAAAATTATGTGAATTATTATTCCTAAGGTAGCATATAATGCATTTCCAAGAGATGAAGAACATGTAAGAGTTATAAGTGAACTGACCGACAACAGACCAGAATATTGGTCAGTTGGTAAACATCTCTTTAAGGAGGGAGATGTAAAAAGAATCAGACAAATTGGTGAGTTACACCTTCATATAATTTTTGCTGTTTAGGAAACATGTTGCAGAAATAAGTACCAGTCCATGAAGAAATTTTAATCATTTATGATAAGAATATTTCAAGTCACAACAATTTAATTTGTTTTAAAATTTTCCAAATTTGATTCATATGGCAATCCTCAAAAGAATTTGGTTAAGCCATGTGAGGGCCATTATAACAGATTTTACATTACTCTCTTCTAGTGTATGTAATGTTGTAAAACAGTTATGGGACTAAAACCATCTACATGTAATTTCCCTCCTTTAACATTGTGCATGGTATAAACTTCCGATATTCGCCACATTCATATTACTCAATTTAAAGTTGCTTATGTTATCCATTTGTTTGTGTTTTTACATGTTGAAAATGTGCCATGCTGCTCTATATGGTGAAACTTGTTAATTATAAGAATTTGCATCTTATAATTGTTGAGGGTCTAACATTTCTTTATTCTTTTAATTGTAAGACCAATTTCATACTTCTTTATTTACTTTGATCATGATCATTATTTTTTAATCTTTATAATCAGATACCCTAAAATTCGCTTTTCTTAATTTCAATACCCCCGTTTAAAAAAAAAATGGGGTTATATGGTTTACATCTGTGTGATGCGATTTTCAGATTCATCACTCAACAACTTCCTTGGCAGGCAGGGGTTTCATCAGTGATCAGTAGCTCGGCAGGGGTGTCATCAGTGATCAGTAGCTCGCAGTTTCCCTTGTTTTGTACTTTGTTCTGCACTTTTTTGTCTATTATTTCTTATTCTGTAAAACCCATCAAGACCTTCCTTCATAATATTTGAAAAAAGTCATCAATAGTGTACAATATTATTTACCATCTACATGTAAACCCTCTCCACAAATGTTTTGTGGAGAGGATTTACATAGGCTATGCCTGTTGCCCAATCCAATTCAATTTATTTGAATAAAATATTGTTTAAACTAAACAATATAATTAACATGTTCAATTTCAGGGTTTTTATTGGCTGCAGTTGTTGATGACAGCGGCAATGGGAAAACTGCAAGTGTGACTGTTGCCTTTGAAAAACAAAGAATAACTTCTACACATTGTTCACTTTGTAATTATTTGTGGTGTAGACATGTTGTTGCTGCTATAGTATATAGAATTAGAAAACCTTCAGAGGTAAGAAGTACTGTGAGATTTCTTTGATTTGTTGCTGCTAATTTTCACCTTGAACCTAACCGAAAGGGTCAAATAAGCGCTGCTCATCACTTAGGGTCTGTTGTCTGTTAACTTTTAAAATGAAATAAAAATGATAGAAATAAAAAAGTATGGATTTAATATATTATGACCAAATACAGTATTATAAATGTAAATACACTTTATAAGTACTTTTGATCTTCACACCAAGGCACTGTTCCATATAGACTATGTAAAGCAGAATAAATCGGGCTAGATATTTGAAAGAGATATAAATAAAGTCATCAAAGATACTAGGCTGATAATTTTATATGCCTGAGTCTGTCGAACACTCTTATTCATCAACAAAAGACTCATGAATCAAAAAATGAGTAAAGTACAAATGTGGAGTGTGATTTACCTTAACATCTAGATGGTATATTTGAGATAGGACGACAAAACTTTATGAGTTATCCTCTACTTGCTTCTAAACAAAACTTTACTGATTTCAGGTTTTACATCACAGTCCTTTAACCGATGCATTATTACCTCTAACCAAGGAACAGTTACAACAGCTATTACAGTTTGCTATCAGCAGAAATCCTGGACAATTACTGTGCCATGTTTTTGAAGATATGGGTAAAAAAATATTAAGAAGTGTAACCTACACACACACACACACATGTATACAATTATTTAGAGATAAAGTTAGCATTTTGTTCCAGTACAATGAAATTTACTCAGAATGCTTGTTGTTTTTGAGATGTTGGAATTTATTATGCAAATGATTGTGGTCATGTTTACACGTTAAAAGTGAAAACTTAATTTCTCAGCAATATTTTGAAGTTGAAATTTGTTGGCAATATCTCAGAATATAAACTAATTTTTTTTCATGTTAATGATTTCTTTTCCTGTAGTTAAACAGATGTTCACCCTGTTATCAATTTTTTTTTCAAACAATTTTTATCAAAACATTTGCAATTATTTGACTGTATTGAAACCTTCTTTATTTAACTTTTAAGATAAGGTTAGAAATGGAAGTGCATCAATTAACCTAACACAAGGTTATCCAGATCCAACATTTGGTTTACACTCCGACGAAGAGTCAACAGATCAGCTATCAATAAGAATGATTGGAAGAAAATCCTTCTTTCAGGACAGAGATTTACAGTAAGACAAGACTTGCCATGAATGTTCTTACCCGATATTCAAAAACAAGAGGAAAATGTTATTGCAAAAAGAATTCATTACAAATCCAAATGTTGATAATTTTCATGATTCATATATTTAATTTAGAAAATTGTAATGTTATTTTCAAAGCTGCAAAATTTGGTAAATATTTTGTTTATACATAGAAGAGCATGTGGTATGAAATCAAATGAGACAACTCTATATCCAAGTCGCAATTTGTAAAAATAAACCATTATAGGTCAAAGTAAGGTCTCAACAGGGAGCCTTGGCTCACACCGAACAGCAAGCTATAAATTAAAGGGCCCTACAAAAATTCAAACGGGAAAACCAACAGTCAAATCTATATTAAAAACAAGAAGCATAATGAACTACAACAACAAACGACAACTACTAAACAATAGTTCCTAACCTTGTATATATGTTAACTTGTTCATTGAATCAACCTATTTTGATATACATGACGTATTGTGTTAATTTCATTTTTAATTGTATTATTTCATATACCATGGTTGAGGGTCTTGAGAAATAAAAACTTGAATCTTGAATGTTGACCTCTATTTTTTGGGTGTGTTTTTTTGGTTAGCTGTCTAATTGATTTTAACCAGACATCTCCTTTTATAAATGTTTGAAGATAAATGTGACTAATTTTTATCTCACCTGGCCCGAAGGGCCAAGTGAGCTTTACTTATCACTTGGCGTCCGGCGTCTGGCGTCCGTTGTCCTGCGTCCGCGTCATTAACTTTTACAAAAATCTTCTCCGAAACTGCTGGGCCAAATTCAACCAAACATGGCCAAAATCATTATTCGGGTATCTAGTTTAAAAATTGTGTCCGGTGACCTGCCCAACCAACCAAGATGGCCACCATGGCTAAAAATAGAACATAGGGGTAAAATGCAGTTTTTGGCTTATAACTCGAAAACCAAAGCATTTAGAGCAAATCTGACATGGTGTAAAATTGTTTATCAGGTCAAGATCTATCTGCCCTGAAATATTGAGATGAATCGGACAACCCGTTGATAGGTTGCTACCCCTGAATTGGTAATTTTAAGGAAATTTTGCTGTTTTTGGTTGTTATCTTGAATATTATTATAGATAGAGATAAACTGTAAACAGCAAAAATGTTCAGCAAAGTAAGATCTACAAATAAGTCAACATGACCAAAATGGTCTGTTGACCCCTTTAGGAGTTATTGCCCTTTATAGTCTATTTTTAACCATTTTTGGTAAATCTTAGTAATCTCTTACAAAAATCTTCTCCTCTGAAACTACTGGACCAAATTAAACCAAACTTGGCCACAATCATCATTCAGGTATCTAGTTTAAAAATTGTGTACGGTGACCCGGCCAACCAACCAAGATGGCCGCCATGGCTAATAATAGAACATAGGGGTAAAATGCAGTTTTTGGCTTATCACTTAAAAACCAAAGCATTCAGAGCAAATCTGACATGTGGTAAAATTGTTTATCAGGTCAAGATCTATCTGCCCTGAAATTTTGAGATGAATCGGACAACCCGTTGATAGGTTGCTGCCCCTGAATTGGTAATTTTAAGGAAATTTTGCTGTTTTTGGTTATTATCTTGAATATTATGATAGATAGAGATAAACTGTAAACAGCAAAAATGTTCAGCAAAGTAAGATTTACAAATAAGTCAACATGACCAAAATGATCTGTTGACCCCTTTAGGAGTTATTGCCCTTTATAGTCCATTTTTAACCATTTTTCGTAAATCTTAGTTATCTTTTACAAAAATCTTCTCTGAAACTGCTGGACCAAATTAAACCAAACTTGGCCACAATCATTATTCGGGTATTTAGTTTAAAAATTGTGTCCGGTGACCTGGCCAACTAACCAAGATGGCTGCCATGGCTAAAAATAGAACATAGGGGTAAAATGCAGTTTTTGGCTTATCACTCAAAAACCAAAGCATTTAGAGCAAATCTGACATGGGGTAAAATTGTTTATCAGGTCAAGATCTATCTGCCCTGAAATTTTGAGTTGAATCGGACAACCCGTTGATAGGTTGCTGCCCCTGAATTGGTAATTTTAAGGAAAATTGCTGTTTTTGGTTATTATCTTGAATATTATTATAGATAGAGATAAACTGTAAACAGCAAAAATGTTCAGCAAAGTAAGATCTACAAATAAGTCAACATGACCAAAATGGTCTGTTGACCCCTTTAGGAGTTATTACCCTTTATAGTCAATTTTTAACAATTTTTCGTAAATCTTAGTTATCTTTTACAAAAATCTTCTTCTCTGAAACTAATGGACCAAATTAAACCAAACTTGGCCACAATCATCATTCGGGTATGTAGTTTAAAAATTGTGTCCAGTAACCTGGCCAACTAACCAAGATGGCTGCCATGGCTAAAAATAGAACATAGGGGTAAAATACAGTTTTTTGCAGATCTATCTGCAACAACAAAAGAGAGTTTTTAACGACCTCAGCTGGCTATACAACCCTTGCACAATCAACTGAATTTTGCAGAAATCATAAATAGGATAGATTGCCCTTATATGATAATTTTTTATTACCTTTTTGGGGTTTTTTGGCAAAGGGGGAGCGGGGGGGGGGGGGGGGGGGGGGAGGGGGTTGCGCAACAACAAAACAACAAAACAACTTTCTCATTACTTTGCATTTCTCGTTAGATAAATTTTACAAAATTCTCCCCTGAAACAACTGTCAAATTTAAACAAACTTGGTTTAAATCACCACTAGGATATCCAGGGACCACTGTGTATGATGACCCTGCCTGCCCACATGGCTGAAATAAAACATAGGTTTCAAATGCACTTTTTAGTATTATATCTCTGAAACTAAACGACAGTACAACAGTTGCATTTATCATGCATCAATTGTAAATAAAAATATCAGGTGAGCGACACAGGGTCCTTGGACCCTCTAGTTTATAGTACAAACAGTTTATATATGTCATTATTATTTAATGAATTTGAAAAAATGAAATACTTTACATTTATCATATTACTTTATTTTTAGTACAAATGGAAACAAGACCTGCTGCAGTCTGACAGATCGAGATGCATTTATGTCCTCACATTATCTTTCTAGAAAAGAAAAATGCATGAAAACTGCCATTGAATTGTTACTTAAGGGGGACATTAATTTGTCAGGAGAAGTATTCATTCAGTTGGCTCATTTCTTTTTTAGAGGTAGGAATAATTTGAAATAACTGTCTGTTGTCTGTCATAACTTATTTCAAAAATCTTCTCTTCTGAAACTACTGGGCCAAATACCTTCAAATTTTAACTAAATGTTCCTTAGGGTATTTTGTTTATAAATTGTATCTGAAACTTTGATCCATCAACACACATGGCTGCCATGGCTAAAAAACAAACATATGGTCAAATGCAGTTTTTCGCTTACATCTCAAAAACTAAAGCTTTTACAGCAAATGTGACATGGGGGTAAAATTGTTCAATTGGTCAAGATCTATCAGCCCTGAATTTTTAAGACGGATCGAACAACCCATTGTTGGGTTGTTGCCACTAAATTGTTAGTTTTAAGGAATTTTGGCAGTTTTTTGTTATTATCAAATGAGCAGTGATCTGACACCTGTGACCTTCAATTTACATATTTTGACCTTTCTAAAGGTAGTTAGTAATACCTAACAGACTTTTATTGCAGGTTTAAAAATTACATAAGCATTTTGAACAAATTATATAAAATTCTAGTTTAAAAAGAATCTTAGAATAAGCAACTTTACTGAAAGGAAACTAATGTGGATGCTTAAAATCTTAAAAATTGATTTGATGAGAAGTCAGGTGACCAGGCAAACATGAAAATATATTATTAATTAAAAACATTAACAGTAACGGTATGAATCCGTGTTGGGTACGTCATATCCTAGAAAAATATCTAACAAAACGAACTATATATATTGATAAGCTATGCATTGATTATAAACAATTAATTTTTGGGAAATAAGTGTGACCTGAACCTGGGTCGCAATTCTGAACGTTTTGAAATGGGAAAAATCTGTAGCTCTATAGTCAGCAAATAGTCAAAAAATAACATAAGGACCTAAGAGCTACAGTTCAGCAGCTAGTGTTGGGGAAGCCCTTTTCTGAATTAATTTATTTTAGACATTCATAAAAACAAATTGGTTTGTAAAATAATATATGACGAGATCTGTGGAATGGTTATAATTTTCTGTTTTGATAAATTGAATTTTCAATAAAAATTGGACCTTCTAAGAATAAAAAAGGACATTAAAGTGGTTGGTCAAAGGTCCTGGAACTTCCATTGCCTAAAGTAAATTTTAAGTCGTGCAGATATTTACTAATTTTTTCAGGGTTCATCTTTATTTGAGTTACAGTGAGTTGACTGTTAGTGTTGCTCTCCACCAATTGCAACTCATTCAAAATTTTGACCAAATTGCATTGTTTTATAAAATAAAATTGTTCAACTGGTCAGAAATTTGAACTAACTGCTGTAGAAAACCACAGCCAAGTCATGAAAGTGCAAGGTAATAAAATAAAAAATACTTACAATCCTATAAGACTTTAACTCCACTTTAATGATGTTGTGACAAAATTAGTTTATCAGTTTGTATAGTTATATTATATTCATTTCCATGCTGAAGGGGAACTGTTTATTTAGAATTGCTATTAAATTGTCCAAACTAAGCTTTCATATAGTTTTTCTTTCTAAAAGTATTCTATATTTATAAGAATCAGACATTATGTGAATTAAAACATTTCATATTCAGTAAAATATGTGTAAAATTGCAATATATGTTTGTAGGAAGTTTCCATGGGGGAGATAATAACTTTTTTTTCAAAAAGTCTTTATTCAAAAGAATAATATTTTAGGTTATCTCCCCTGAAAACTTATCAATAGCATATTGTTATTTCACACATATTTTACTGAATAAATGATGTTTTATTTAAAATGATATCTGATTCTTATAAATATAGAATACTTTTAGAAAGAAAAACTATATGAAAGCTTAGTTTGGACAATTTTATAGCAATTCAAAATAAAATCACCTTGCACTTTCACATTTTGACTGAACAATTTGTTCAATATTCTGACCAGTTGAACAATTTGGTTTAATAAAACAAATTGCAATTTGGTCAAAATTTTGAATGAGTTGCAATTGGTGGAGAGCAACACTAACAGTCAACTCACTGTAAAACGCAAGAAACACGCAATTGGTGATGATTTTGAATTTTATTGTGTAAACTCCCCATGGGCCTTAAAGAAAACAAAGCAATGTTTCCTAAGGGAAATGAGGATGAAAAACTGCATAAATTCAGCATTGTTCTTCTATTTTATGTAAAAACTCTGAGTTATCATGAAACTGTGACATTATAAAAAACATCTAATGCCAGTTATTGATATTTCTTGTTCTAAGGCATTTCTATATATCATATATATAATATGCAAATTAGAAATGGATCTCAAAAACTTCAATTTCTTTGGCTCAACATTGGCATTAATATCCCTACTCGTTTAAATTTTCCATTCTTAATGTTATAAAGAATATTAATGTCTCGGCTTTCATGCGTTTTCACAAAATCTTGAAAAAATTAGGAACATTAAACTTTGTTTTTTATGCCCCATTTATTGGCATTATGTTTTCTGGGCTGTGCATCTGTTCGTCTGGATTTATGGTTCTTGAAAGATTGAAAAATGGAGTTTCCAGTCGTGTCCGTGCATTTACGCATGAACTGTTCTACCAAAGCTTCCCTAATTTTAATATGTTGTCACTGATGACAAAATGGACAATAATGACGATTTTGACTTTTACCGTTCAAGAGTTATGGTTCTTGAAAGATTGAAAAATGGTGTTTCCAGTCGTGTCCGTGCATTTTCTCATGAACCATTCAACCAAAGCTTTTGAAATTTTTATATGTTGTTACTGATGACAAAATAAAGGTCAAGTTCAATAATGACGATTCTGACTTTTACCGTTCAGGAGTTATGGTTCTTGAAAGATCGTAAAATGGCGTTTCCATTCACGCTGTTGCATTCACTCATGAACCATTCAATCAAATTTTTATATGTTGATACTGATGACAAAATGGAGGTCAAATTTGATATTGACGATTTTCACTTTCACCATTCATCATTAATGGTTCTTGTGATATTGCCAGGACACAAATAAATGTTAATAAATCTGGTTTGCTGTCGTTGTGACAGCCTCTTGTTTTCAGAATTAATTGTAAGGGGGGGGGGGGGGGGGCAAGGAAGGCACATTATTAAAACTGATAGGTGGTAGTTATTTAAGAAAGATTGCTAGAACATTTAAATGAAATATTCAATTTAAAATGTATGCATGGTGGGGTCAAATAAGAATTGCCTTCTACACCCCTCACCCATTTTTGGAACAGCCCTTACCTTTGGTGATGGTTTTGTTAAATTGTCTTTAACCTCTCACCTTCTTGATATGATTTCAGTACAAGACCAACTTAATACATCAGAAAGGATATTTATGTTGAATATTGAAAGATGGTTTAGTTTATTTATTGCATCTTGTAAAGGACCAATCAGGGAGAAGATGCTATCTGTAGCTTTAAAATATAATAGGTAAGAAGTATGAAAAACACAAACTAATTCTTTCTTATTAGCAATTTGTACATTTTCCCTTTGATCTTACTGCCTAGAATTTATCCAGACCTTTCAGACGAAAATATCTAGCGTTGATGTCACATATCTAAATCACATGTTCATGTCTATATGCGTCAATTTATCATTAAATACACACAACTTCATTCATATTCTCAACGTTATGTATGTGTAAAAGTAGTTTTATTCTCTATTTTCTTTTATTTCATATTCTCAACAAAAAACCCAAATTGTTACTATTCATTGCTGATTAAAAGAAGAATGGCATATTTTAAACTGTCTTTATCCCCCCTAGCAGACTTGCTTGATGTTCTTGCTAAGATAGTATCAAAATCAAAAATTCTATTATTCTATATATATCCAGTGACTTTTCTCAGAGTAGAAGGTGGGATATTGACATAATGGTTTACTTCCAAGGCTTATTATTCCTCCATCCGTTAGCAACGTTTTTTTGCAATACTAGACCCCAGATCTGTAAACATATTGACACCAATTTTCACTTGATAGGTGGATAGATTTTTCATTGAAAAAATGTTTTCTTTTATATTAATTCTAGATTGAGGAAGGTTTTTTTAACACCTTATACAATATTTTAAAAATAACAACATAACTGACAAATGATTATGTGCTCAAGGGTCCTGCAAAAATGTACCAAGCAGGGTTGAGTTTTGCTGGATTTTTTCAACTGCATTATTTGAAAATATTACAACTTTAACTTTAGGTTTGTAAATTTTAGACATTGCTATAAGTTATATGTCTTACTAGAAGCTAGTAATTCAAACCAAATACTAAAATGCAAAAGTCCGTGATTTAATAAATAGTGGTTGGTGCCCATATCAATTATCATAAATTCCATGCATTGACTAACCTTAGTAATGGCTATGAATTAAATGTTTCAATTTCTTTTTCAGAAATTTTGTTGAGAAAAATTATACACCACATGAAGGACAAATTACCATGAGATCTATTAAACTAAAGAAAGAGATAACAGACTGCAATGACAATCTTATGAATAACGTGATGGGAGAAAATAGATTTGGTCCATTTTATGAGGCAATTTTAGTCCATTTTCAGAAAAGCATTCCTGAAGCATTGCAACATCTGTATGATAAACGTGTAGACATCAGTGAAAGGTATAGCAGATTAACAATGCAGGCAGGGAAAGATTATTATAACGCATCAAAATTTATGTGATGTTGCAAATTAATTATCCAAAAATGTGCAGAAAATTCTCGGACAACAGTCTGCATCTATTTGAAAGTAGCAGAAAAGAAAAAAAATAATGTTACTGAAAACAAATAGAAATGTATTTAGAACAAATAGCAAGATTTGCAGATTTATTTTAAAATCATGAAATTTTATAAAAATGACTTAAGAAATGTTACAAAAATATAAGAGCATACTTTGAACATGTTTAAGTTATCATCACTATTTATCCCTAAATGTACGAAACAAAGGTATGTTTTTTTTCAATTATACATACTTGTGTCTATAGTTTATTGTTTTGTACATAAATTAGGTGGTCAGTTTTCTTTCTAGAACTGTTTTACATTTGTCATCTCTAGGTCTTTGAAAGATTGTTATGTGGTATGGATTTGTTAGTGGTATGTGGTATGGATTTGTTTCTTTAGTTTAATAGATAATTGACAAATGACTTACAGAATATTTTTGATTTAATGGTGTCACAATTGCAACATAATGTCTCATAAAAATGAAAAAAAGACTAAAGTTTATGCAGTTTTCTGCCCATATTTACTTTGGAAATATTGTGTCAGTAAACAAATCAATGAGATAAAATTGAGAAAGGAAATGAGGAATGTGTCAAAGCAACAACAACCAGACCATAGAGCTGACCAATGGGTCTTCAATGTAGCGAGAAACTCCTGCACTTGGAGATGTCCTTCAGCTGGCCCCTAAACAAATATGTATACTAGTTCAGTGATAATGGATGTCAAATTAAACTTCTGTGATTTTTTTCAGTACATATGAAGAACCTTTGGACATAATGCTGTTCAGATTTGAGGAATTAATTCATATAGACTCTAATACAAGTCCTGGTTCAACAACTAATAGGAAGATTGGAGAATTAGGGACAGTCATCATTAAAAAGTTGCTTAATTTCACATCTGAGGTAAAGAAAACAACATTTGGGACAATGGAAAAGTCATCCACGCCTCAATTTAAAAGCATAGAAACTCGTGGAAATGTGAAAACATAAATGTTAAAGATTTATACATGTATGATGATACAACTAAATATACAAAGAAATTTGAATTGTTGTAAAGCTAGAACTTAACTTGTAAGAGAAATGTGCATGGTATTTTTTTCTTGTCTTTCCTATGATTAAAAGAAAGATTTTTTTTAAATGATGGATAATTCAATTAACTACATCAACCACAGACTTCTTCAGAAAAATAGACCAACAAGCAAAGATAACAATACAAATACAAATACCAAAGTTTCATTTTGATTCGGTTCACAAACAACAATACAAACATAGGCTCTAGAGTCCAGAGTGGTTTTTACCGAATATAAATAACATATACATAACAATAAAAAATATAACATGCAGAGACCAGATATATCTCTGATCTGGTATATATAAGAAGCAAATTGTTTCAAATATTAAAAAGAAGATGTGGTATGATTGCGAATGAGACAACTCTCTACAAGAGACTAAACGACACAAAAATTAAATAGCAACTATAGGTCACAGTAGGGCCTTCAACATTCAGCAAAGCCCATACCGCATAGTCTGCTATCTAAGACTGAATTATCAATCTGTACACATCCAACATTCAATAAATTTAAGGTAAAGACGTCATAAACAGTCCGAGAAAAACATAACCTTGTGCAATACAGGTATAAACAAATTGTAGATTGTATACATATAAAAATAATATTTAATTTAGTTTTAATTTAATGATAGCAAAATCAATATTAATAACATTAAAAACAATATTCAATGATCTAATTCATGTAACTACAGTGTTGAATTGGTAACCTTGTAGAATAAGTTTATTTTTAAAAGGATTGATAAATTTACCAGGATCATTTCTAAATTTCTGGGCACTCTAAACATCATTTCCGTACAAATGAGGATGTTCTCTACAGGTACAACCAAAATGCATAGAAACAGTACAGC